>OY725326.1:5493409-5707363 GCA_963242795.1 Inga leiocalycina
GATCAGAGTAGCCATATTAAATAAGTTCAAAAGAGAGCTTTTTATGAAGAACGTACTTTTACGCAACAAAGAACACACGTTATATTCCATCGGGTATATCATTATTGCGCACAATATATAGAATGGATCTTCACGACAAGGACATTTCAAGTATGAACAATAAAAACGCTTAACTTTCTTTTTCGTTCTAAAAGAAACTGCAAATCAAGGTAAAGCAGAGAGAGATATGAAACATTATATGTTGGCAAATAATAAGGACATGACTTGTAGAATCATCAGAATCGTTACAATATATGGAGTCCACTATATCTCTGTAAGAATCAAAACTTAGTTGTCTGTGTGTGTATACACATGCATGCACGGCAGGGAATGACAGAATCAGTGTGTGGGACTGTGGGTCATCTTCTCCACCTAATTGTTCTGATGAGTTAGCTTTTTAATTATTATCGCTAGGTGGCTTATATATATATACTATATTAATACATTCTACTCTATATAGTATAATAAGCCTCTCGTCAAAAAAATAAAGCACTTTACATAGCACTTATATTTGTCCAACGCTATCTCTTTCTGCGATTAGATGAGAATATGCAATTATATAAAATAGTTTTGATATACTAAATTATTGACCACTCCTAAGATAACTAATCATTCGCTTTCAATATATTATACACACACAACTGTATAAACAAAATTGTGTCAAGTGCTGCTCTTCCCCCACCCCCTCCCTTTTTTCTGCTTGTTTTTTTAAAGGCGCTCAGGTATCATATAGTGTGCCCAAGCAATACTACTGTTTGATATATATATATATATATATGGCACGCTAGCTATTCATTTTTCTTTTTCGTTTATTTAATTAATTTGGCCAATCACGTCCCTAATTTTGTGTCTAATCAACTTTAATGCGTAGCTTATGCATCTTGCTCATCATGACATATTGTGTGGTTGATTATTAGGCGCTCAAAAGATCTTAAATGCCTCTTTATAACGAAAATGTATATCACTCTCATCCTTATGATTATAGGGTGTCCACTATAAAATTTTTATCATTTTAAATATAAGTCGTATTGCAAAAATTATTAGTATTAAATTATTCGTTATTACAAATACTCTTATATATTGATTGTATTGTGGAGAGATCATGTAAGACAGAGATTAAAAATAATTAAAATATATCTTTTTTTTTTCTTTATCCTTTTGTAATTTTATATTAAATTGTTCTTCCTTTGTTTGCCTCAAGTACTCTATATCTCAAGTCCTTTTGAGTCTTCTGGCCTTTGGTACTGTGCCATTAACTACTTTTGTAGTTGGACAAAATATATTGGTTTTAATTGAAGGGTAATTTTGAAAAATAGCACTAATAATTGTTTACTATTTTATTGTAATATAGACTGCTTCTAACTTGTTTTCTTTATCCGTAGTTAGAAGTATCTTGTACTGAGAACCATAATGATAGAAAAGACATGTATCATGAATTTATTTAATTTTTTCACTTAATTATAGTCTTTGAAAATACTAAGTGTGTGTTTGGCTAGACTTATTTTTGGATAATAAGTCTTTATTAAGCCGAGATAAAATCCCTCTCACATACTTACCTCGTATACCCTAAATCACGATTTATAAGCACTTATTATCTAAAAATAAGTTATTCCAAACAAACACTAAAATACAATAAACTTAGCTTTTGTTTGTTGATCTGCAACAGATGTTGAAGTTAAGTAATCTTTTCACCTCGTTTGAAAATTTACTACCACTTCAACGGGGAAAAAAATATATAAGAGGATACAGTTTATAGTGCAATACTACTAGATATATCCTAAATATAGAAGCGGGTTAATAATAAATTAGACATTTTCTATCACAAATAATGATGAACTATATCCATCTGGAGAAGAATTTAACATGAATTAAACAATATAAAGCATATAGAGAAACCTTTTAAGAAACTTTTTGGGCCACCTTTTGGTTATTAATGGGACATTTTCATTAATAGTTTATTTAAAAATTTGATTATTGATAAAATATAATAATATCGTATGATTCATATAACCAACTCACCCAATGACATAAGATCACCTGCTGTTATTGTAAGTCTATGATGATAGAAGAAACAAATTAATGTAGATTAATAAAATATGTTATAAAATAATATGCAATCATAACTCACAAGATTGTGAGTTTAAATTTGACCATTTATTGATGTCAGGACTTTATTGCCGAGTAATCTATGAATCATTTTATAAGTACTCGATGAGTCCAAAGACACATCTTATTCTAATAAGCCCTTGAGATCCAACTCAAAAATGATAACGAATATTTGAGTTTAAAAAATTAAATGAACTTTGAATAATGACCTGGGATATTGAATCGGGCATTGAAAATGACTCTCGGCTTGCCCATTATTAATACATGCCTGCCTTCAATATTCATTCTGAGAGTTTGGCACTGGGCACATAAAAATAATTAATCAATTAATATGTTTGAAAATACATACAGGTAGACACTTAAGTTGAATGACAAAAACACATGATTAGATGCAAGGTTAGTTCAAACTTGTCTCTTAACATAATCTCCCGGCCCTTAATTAATATTCGCTCCGTTCTTATATATACACATTAGAGAATTTGTTAGGAACGACGTATTTTTATTTATAAGAGATACTACTAAATACTGTGTCAAAAGAAACTCTTAATTAGCATTATTTTTCATTTTAATTTCATTAATTACTGGTTAATCTTATCTTACTGTATCACTCGCTCACTCACCCTTCGTTAAATAATGGTCTTATTAAGTTATTACATTTTTTATATAATAATTAACTCACTTTTTTGTATGCATAATTCAGTTATTTACTCGTATAACAATGATAAGGAGTGTTCTAAAAACTTATTACTCCCTCCAATCCTTAATATAAGACATATTTAGATAGCTAATCTTAGTCATAAATATAAAACATAGTTTGAATATTGTCAATCTTTTCTTAATTCTTTACTTATTGATGTTCCTCAACAATAATCAAGTAGGAGAAGGAATGAAGGAGTAAGGGATTTAAGAAAAATAATTATGGTGTTTTAGAAAATACTTATTATATTAACAAACTTAACCATCTTCCTTAATTTAATCAAATTAAATAAACGTGTCTTATATTAAGGACCAGAGGAGTAATTACGTCATGGAATAGGATACGCTGGACACCAAATTTCCTCTCGCTATTGTCCCACTGTTCCTCCAATATTTCTAAGTGGCCACAATACATATTTTCTTTCTTCCTTTATCATTAGTTTCCTCCGACTCATTCATATTGTTGTTATTACTAATTAGTTAATTGAGTTAATTGTAGTAATGATATCTTTGTTTGTGACAGTACATGAAGCGTTGGCAAACAAGAAAAAGAAAAATAAAGTGACAGCACATCAAGCCCCAGCTCCAAAATTTAGCTACTCGCTTTCGCTGCATGCGCGTGATTAATGATGCTTAGGTTATAGAGTATCTGTACTTGTTCTCTATCCGTACGTGTATGATTAAGGGGCAACTATGCTTAATTAAGCAGACCCCCCTACCAATGGCCATCTGCCAGGTGTCTGTTTCTAATCCTGATATCCCCTTCCTTTACTGGAAAACCATTTTAGCGCCCTCCAATATTTAATATAGGATTTGTTACGAGATTAATCTTAAATATAGGTATATTTTTAAAAAAAAATTAATCTTTTTTTAATTTACTACTAATGATGCTCCAACAATAGTCGATGAGAAAAAAGAATGATGGAATTAAGAAAGACGATCTTAGAGTATTTTAGAAAATATATGTTATATTAATAATATTAACGAATTCTTTTAATCTAATTAAATTAAATAAATATATTTTATATGGAGGACAAAGGGACTAAAATTTAACTCCCATCTAGTATTGATGATCAACTCATTCTAGCAAATAAAGGGAACAAAAAACTAACTCCTTACATGTTTGAAAACCTATAAAACCGTGGCTTCAGAAGTCCCTTTTCTCAAATTAAGATCAAACTTATCTCACATACTTATCTCATAAATCATAAAAGCTATTCTTAAAGCTAATCCAAACAAACGCGAATATAACATACAATCGCTTTTGGCACATGCCTCATGTTATTGTATTAATATATTTCCATTATTTAAAATATAAATCACTTCCTAAAAATTTATTTGTTTATAATACAAGCTAGTCTCTCTGAGAATAATTAATACTCATTTACTACTATTCCCTATAATTAATGTTTTGGCTTGACTAATTATAATTTTCTCCTGTCCTTAAAATCTCATTTAATAAAAGTAAAGTCGAAAAAATTTTCAATTTGAGATAGATTTAGGAAGTTAACCATTTTTTCATTGGTTCCAGTGACATACTTTTTTCTTTTCTGCCAACGGATTTCAGTGTCATAATTGAAAGTACCTTATGTTTTGAATTGGAGGGAGTAAAGTCCGATTGATTAAATAAGAGGACATTAATTTAAAGTACTTAGCAAAGATAAGCACAGTTTTTTTTTTTTTTTTGATGCACAAGATAAGTATAGTTAGCTTAACAAGTTTGGATATAGTGTGGTATAAAGACTTGGCCCACACTACATGGGATCGAACAAAATGGCCTAACCCATACATGTGATTCGGATCTAACGTTGGCTCCAAAACAACCAGGAACGAAGAAATCCGGGTAGACGTGGTTGGTTTTGATGGAGATTGTAGCATGATCTCAAGCCTTAAAAAGCTTTTATAATTATAGTATTACTTTTAGGTATCTTAATCATCATCAAAGTTGATGAACTTGAAAATATGAAATAATGCCGAACAGGACACAAGGGAAGGCAGGGAAAATCAGAGGCAGAGATTAGTTTTGCAGGTAAATTAGTATGTGTTTGGATTAATTTTTAAGAATAGTTTTTACGATTTACGAGATAAATATATGATAAAAATTTTATCTCAGATTATGCAAACATAAATTTGATAAATTGCCAAACACTCATACGTCATACAGTACAAGCTTGATTGTTTGATTATGTGAGTGACAGTGATTTGGCGGGTTATTAGTTTTACCCAAATTTTGGACGGACACATTGGGAAGAATATTAGTGGGGATGGGTCTGTCTTGGAAGTCAGGCTGCCCCTTAACACGTGTCATGTAGGGAAGCCAATGAGGGTGACCACAGTCCACATGGGATTTTGTCTCTCTTCCCGACACAAGCTCGTCCTTACCCCCTCCTAGGTTTCGTTTAGGATTTTAGGAGTCGTATTCTTTTGTCCTCCTCTTCACCGGAAAAAAGGGACAGAGAGAGAGACAATAAACTTGGGCAGACTTACAGGCCTCCATGGGCCTTAGGCCCTGTGTAGGAAACTTGAAATAGGCCCAATGATGGAGTCCGAATTTGGCCCATTGACCGCATGTTAAGTGTACTTTAAAGCGAGCCTTACAACCTAACCTTTCTGCCTCTCTCCTAACTCCCAAACAAGCCCAATGGTGAAATTACAACATACATACATACAAACTTTAGATGGAACACTCTTTCATATCATACCGCCGGGTTATAAGGCTATTGACATAATGATTATATTCTAATTGTGATTATGGATATTATATTTGACATTTAATTCGGTATTCGTGATTATCCCTCCCACCAAAAATTTCTCTTTTGATACTCGAACTCGATATCTAAAGAGATTTGATAAAACCTTACACTATTAGACCAACTCTATGTTGATACCATTTCATGTTTACTATTATTAGCCTTTATTGATATTTTAGAGAATTGCATTCTCATCAATTTTTTTTTTTTTTCAAAAACTATGTACACAAGAGGAATATATGCCAAAATTTCCGTTTTCCCCCACCTGACTAGAAGTGGATGGTAAACCCATATATATATATATACACACGCGCGCGCGCGCGTGCATGTGTAAATATTCAGTTCCTTGTCCTATACAGTGGTCATACTTTTCTGAAGCTTTTAGGCATAGAAATTTTAATAATGCACAACCTTCACTTCATGTTAATCCTTATGGACTACATTGGTCATACAATTGGCATGGAAGAGCCATACAAAACATGAATTAAGACGGCATAAAGAAGATGTAGAAAAAGAAGAACGGGGTCGGTTCATTGAAAGAGTCATAATGTAAGTGTCCCAGAAAATTGAATAAAAGAAATTAACCAACACAGCTCTTAAAGCATATCAAAACCAAACAAGGCATACCCTTCTTCTCCTACAGCTCCAACTTCTTTCTAATAACTGTTGCTTGCTACATGACACGTGTCCACAAACCCTTCCCAGCGGAAACACGTAACAAGGCAAGAGCAATAAATTATGTCAGTGAGGAAGGGGTAGTTGAAGCTATTAACTTTGTAACTGATTGACGAAATTGGAGGTCAGTTACTATTCAAACAACCAACTTTAACAACCATTCATTTTATACATTTCTATATTAAGGTTTCAGCCCATTTTGCTCTTCATTCCATCTCTCACCCTCATTTTCAGTTTCATCAAACTATATCTCTAGAGGAGGCATTTCGTTCAGACTTTCTTGTTACAGTATGAAGTTTCAAATCTTTCCCATCTCTGCTTTTCTCGCTGTAAGCAACTAACTCTTTTCTTTAATTAGTAATGCAGTTTTTTTAATCTTCCTTTTGTTTGATTTTTGTCCTTGACTTGTTAGTGTTAATGCTCTTTTGACCTGAGGAGTTAATGAGGTTGTCTTTGGGGAAATTATGTAGCTTGTGATAGTGGCAACTCATGCCGCTTTGACTCCTGAACTCTACTGGTTCTCCAAGCTTCCCACTACGCCAATGCCAAAGGCCATCACCAATCTCTTGCATCCTGGTTTGTCTTTGTTTGTTTGTGTTCAAGGGAACCCTTTTTGCAAAATTTCATAATAAGTAGATTAAGTATTGGCATGTCACTTTCAAGTGCTTTCAAGCTCTTGTCATTATCAACAACTAATCGAGAACAACATAGAGGAATATCTATGGTACTACCTCTGGTCCTTATAATATACGACCCACTCTAATCCACTCTAATAAAAAAATTGAACTACAAAGCGGGGCTTATATCAAGGACTAGAGGGAATATTTTGCAGCTCAAGCCATTTGCAAATTTCATTCTCATAGAATATGTATGGTATAAAATTATCTCCCAAAGGGGACTAATTTGCTGACGAGCATGGAAGGGACTCCTAAATCCTAATTAAGAAATAGAGATAGATAATAGGAAGAAAATGCAACTGAGAGTGCAAGATCTAAATTTATCTCTTGATTAACCAAAGTTGGGTATATTTGCAGAGTGGAAGGAAGACAAAAGCACCTCAGTAGGTGTACGCTGGAGGAGGCGGCACCAATGTGGATGTTGGAAAAGGAGGAGTTGCTGTAAATGCTCCACACAAGGGAAAGCCTGTGATTGTCAATGTTGGAGATCCATTTAACTATGTTTATGCTGCTTCTGAGACTCAATTGCATCATGATCCAAACGCGGCCTTGTTCTTCTTGAAGAAGGACATGTTTCCTGGCAAACAACTGAACTTGCATTTCACAAAGACCACACAAAATGCAGTCAAATTCTTGCCTCAACAAGTTACTAAAAGAATACCCTTTTCATCAAACAAAATCCCAGAAATATTTAGCAAGCTCTCTGTCAAATCTGGGTCCTTGAAGGCTCAGACAATGAAGAATACCATAAAGGAATGTGAAGAGCCAGGGATAAGAGGTGAGGAAAAGTATTGTGCCACTTCCCTAGAATCCATGGTAGAATTCACAACTTCAAAGCTTGGGAAAAATTTGTGGGCCCTCTCTACAGAGGTTGACAAGGAGACCCACATGCAGAAATATGTAATGACAGTTGGAGTGAGGAAGATGAGAGGGTTAAAGGCCGTTGTGTGCCATTTAACAAAATACCCATATGCTGTGTTTTACTGTCACAAAACAGAGGCCACTAGAGCTTATTATGTGCCTCTTGAGAGTGAAGATGGTGGAAGCAAAGTGAAAGCAGTAGCAATCTGCCACACAGACACTTCACAGTGGAATCCAAAGCATTTGGCCTTCCAAGTGCTGAAGGTTAAGCCAGGAACTGTTCCAGTTTGCCACTTCCTTCCTGAGGATCATCTTGTGTGGATTCCCAAGTAGAAAAATTTACGAGGGGACAGCCATGAATAACTAGGCGGTTGTGGAAACATCAGCTCTAGAACTCAATGCTTTTACTTGGCTCTGTGTCATTTACCTTTACGCTTATTTGAGAAGTCTGTGCATCCTTAGTTTGTAACTATGATGTATCATTTGAGAAGTCTGTGCATCCTTAGTTTGTAACTATGATGTATCACGTATGAAATTGTAACAGTTGGTCTTTCCTTCTACTACTATGGGAATCTACATGTTTTCTTTAAAGAATTCAATTCTGATCAATCAAACTACTTGAATCCCTATCTCATTATTCTGGCTGGAATATACAATCTAAATCTTCTAGCTTTTTGAGGTTATATTTCTTTTCAGCGTAGTTTAAAAGAGTTGATGTATCTTTGTCATTTGATATAAACATGAACCTAAAAGCCTTCCTCTCCCCCAAAAAAAGAGGTACAAATGACTGCTCCAACAGGTGAAAAGAATTTTGAAGCCAATATGACAATGGAGAGATGAATAATTTGATTTGAACTTTACAAAATGGAAGATATGTTGTTCAATTTACATTAGCTTTGACAACAAATAACTCTACAATTTCATTTTTCTATCAAAAAGAATGAATCGAATAGTAAAAACAGCATTGCTGCATGCTGGGCATTGAAGCTCATCTTGCTGCTTCATTAATCATTTTCTTTGATTTTATCTGACACAGGCTCCAACATTAATCACTGTAACATAAACGATCGCAGCATTGTTCTTTCCTCCCGCCAGAAATAAACAACAATCCTCTCATAAAAGAATTTTCCTGTTGTCTTGTTCTTTCATTGCAAATCTACAATGGCTGCAATTCTCAACATGTTAAGAATTTTCCTTTTTGTCCAGAAGAACAACCTTGCCTTAGGAGTGAGTGCCATGATCCTAGTCTTTGAACTTAACCAAGTACTAAAGGTTCCAAAGATCCCCATGTTCTCCCAACCATAAGTTTAACAGGCAGAGGAACTGCAAAGTATATATATATCACAGTAAATATCATGTGAACAGAGAAACTCATTCTCCTTAACCCAGCCTTTTTCCAACACAAAAAAAAAACGCAAAACAAAAAACAAAACTGAATACAAACCAAGAAGTGATACAGCATTCTCCATGCTAGTTTTCAACAACAGGGCAGCTTCCTTAATTACAGAGGGATCAACTTCCAGCACCAATTCATCATGAACCTGAGTAACAGTCACTTAGAAAATGAGGAACAAACAAAAAAATAGAGGAGGCAAAATCCTTTAAAAGCTACCTGTAACAGAATGCAACACCGATCTCTAAGCATGTGAAACTCGGTAGCCAATGAAGAACTGGAGCCTGGGCTATTAATGCCACCGGCAATAACAGAGTAGATTCTTAACATTGCGATCTTAATTATGTCAGCAGCAGACCCCTGGAGGCAAACACAAGAACATTAGCAAGCTCTGAAGGAAAAGTATGCTTACCCGGCAGGAAAACAGAAGATATACCTGACAAATGGAATTCACAGCTTGCCTCTGAGCTTTTGATTTTTCTTTACTGCAGCCAAATTTTATTTTTGACAAAAATCGTTTTCTTCCCTCGAGTGTCTCCACATATCTGGGACATACATTTACAAAAATGGTTAGTCCAAATATGGCCCACAAGTAACATGACTTTAGCAAGAACACATGGATTACAAGACCAAAGTGTTGAACTAGACCACTCTTAGCTAGAAGAACTGTAGTTCTCTATATAACGAGATGTAGAGGCAAAACACAAGAAACAGAAATAAGATATTATAAATTACATCACTTTAATAATAAAAAAAAGATACAGTATAGGATTAAAGCCAATGACCATTTCTTTGTGCAATCAACATTCAAAATGTTTATGAAAACAAAAAAATGGTCACAACAATTAAATAAGATAGCCGTTTGAACCGGAGAGTACTCAATGCTTATAACATAATCATTCTATTAATGCTAGAGGGTGTAAATATGTCAGTCGTCATATGCACAATTGAAACAAGGTGTCCAGACCCTTTGCTACGACAAGATGCAACAGCTTCTTGAAGCCAAGAAGCAACGCCAGGAAAAGAGCTTTTGAAGTTTTTAATCTTTTCATCAGCTTCAACTGGAGAGCAATTCAGTTGTTCTGCAAGGCTATTGGCACCCATGCCATAAAGAATGCCATACACCATCCTTTTTGTCTGATCTCTTCCATGGGGGCCCACAGAATCCTCAGAACACCCAGTCCATCTAGCAGCTATCATTGTAAAGACATCACCATCAGGTTTACTTAGAAGTTCAATGAGTGAAGAGTCCTTTGAGAAGTGAGCCATCAACCTCAATTCTACTTGAGAATAATCTGCTGTTAACAGTAACCAACCTTCCTGCAATAAAAAAAAATAGAGACTACCCTAGTTAACGTAAGACGAAGTCATGTAGAAGACTACAAAAGAAACCCAAGGTTGCAGTTAAAACCTATCACCTGAGTAGGGATAAAGAAATCACGAGCATTAACAACATAGCGACAATCATCAGCATCATCTCCTTTTTTATCCTCTTCCATGTTGAATTCCACCTTATGCTCAACACACTGCAAAACTCAACAAGAACAGTACATAATATTAAACCTTACTAACAACTGGGGAAAACAATAAAAGAACAAAAGCATGCAATTAATTTTACAATTTAAACCTGAAGATTAGGTTCTTCCATTGACAGCCGACCAGTTGCTGTGGATGTCTGGAGCCAATGACCATGTAATGTGTACTTCTGTGTGCTTACAGATAGTCTAGCCAGTGAGCATATAGACCCCAGAGTGGAGTTTAAGAGCTTTGCCAACATGCGATACTCTTTGATGACTGGAACAATGGGATGCTCATTCCTGAAATACAATCAGACTGCCTAAAAAGCAAATTCCAAATAAAGAATACAATGGAAATTTCCTACATGTTGCATGCAATGAGAATCAGAACAAATATAAAGTTTTGAGAGGTTCCTAATAAAGACGCACAGACTCGAGCACCTTCTAGCACAGTTTGAGTAAATACAGAAGCATCTTTGCTCCCAATTCCCATACGAGATATTCTAAGATGTGTTATAAATGTAGAAATAATGCTCTCAAAATTAGAAGTGAGGAAAGTAGCAAAAGAATCACCCAAGGCCCTCAAACTACTAATTTGAACATTGATTTGGCTACTCTGGTGGCTTTTGGTACTCATTTCCCTAGTGGCTTACTACAGAAAGACAAACTAAGGCCTGGTGTGATCATTGCCAAAAACCAGGTCACTAATGATGTTTGATGGAAAATCCATAGTAAGCCAGCAAAACGGAAGCCAAAGTCAAAATATGAGACCCATGGCTTAACCATGCCAACAAAGAAAAGCCTCAATGCGACTACCTGAGATAACCTTTTACCAAGAACAAGTCTTATAAAATTCACTAGGAAATAAGGACTGATACACCCCAGTGAAGATTGTTGGTCCTAGCTCCTTTGCTTAAGAAAGATTTGGGCCTGGAAAAGATTGTTGGTTCCTGTTGGAACCCTCCATCCCAATGTCCTATTCCCACAGTGTTTCACATGGTGATTTGATACCTTTTAAGTTAAATGCTTTATTTCCTGTTACGTTTCCTTAATTTTGTTTTTGTAACAACGTTTTTATTCCTGTTATTTATGTCGTCTGACCATGTGAATTATTGGGGACAGTCAATGTCCATTTTCCTTCTTTAGACTCTTGGATTTCGCTGCCTTTATCTGGTTTTATTGGCTGATTTTCAGGAGCTGAATGACAAGATTATTGCCCTATGCTTCTCTAAATATTTTCACCTCCTTCATTGTGAAGAGTCTTCAGTATGACTACTATTCATATGGACCATGGATTATGAGACACAAAAATGAAAAGAAAACTTGTTGAAATGGTACCTTAGTGCGTCCAAACAATGCTTGTCAGTACTCCAATGTTGCTTTCCCTTATTGCTCCCATTAGGTATGGGAAGCTTCAATTGTTCATATAGTACATTTGCAACATCTGCTGGCATATGCAATGAAAAAGTCCTTCCAGCCAGCTTATGAGCTTCTTTTTCAAGATACTTTAGTCTCCTTGCCAACAATTTACGAGCCTGGATGCATCTCTCCAAGTCAACACCAATTCCCCAGCATTCCATGTCAGCAAGAACAATTACCTGATAAACAAGCACAGTTGATAATGTACCGTCAGAGATCTCACACATGCAACCAATTTAAGAGACCAGAGTATATAAAAGTAAACAAGAAAGGTAACGGCTTCCAAATTAACGTCCCACCGTTGATTGTTAAACAGAATGAAATAAAACTGAAGCACATTAAAACAGAAATAGTGATTTCATTAAAGGGAATGCACATGAAATTATGATATGTTGCCCATTTCACAAGTTAAGCATGATAATAATTCATCAAAGTTAAAAATACATTCAACTATGATAAACAATAAATTAGCGTGGGTGATCATATATATATATATATATATATATTTATATAAATAAATAATCCTTCATCTTTATGCTTGTTCAAGTGCTATATCTCCTAGAAAAAAACAAGGGAAATGCCCAAGTTGTGTCAAGTCACATGTATGCACAAGATGTTTCCAGAGCATCCATCTTCAAGAGGTGTCCAAGGTAAGTTGAAAACTTTTCAATATTTTATCTCACTTTCACAAGTATAGACACGCATCAAACACAAGAAATGGTGTGTCTTAGAGTGTTGAACACATGTCCGAAACAATACGTTTCTATCTAAGTATCACAGCTTCATGAGCTCTCACCAATGGGATTTCTATGCTCATAAGCACTCCAACAAGTTCCTCAGAAACAAGTAGTTTCCATAGAACAGAACATAAGGCTCGCATTTGTGCTGCCCGACGGCAGCACCCATTGTGTGCTGCTCTACGCATCTGATTCTTCCATCTTCCACTCCGATTAGCTGCAGCAGCATCCTCACTGGATAATCTTTTCTTCACCTCCTGTTTTCATTAACACCACATATCAAAATGTCTTTTTAAACCATTCATTCACATTTCACAATGATGATACGGGTAATTGTGTCAACCACAGATTCGGGTATGAAGTTTTAGATTATGAGCACTCTTACAATCTTTAACTCATTGTTTTGAGTTCATTTTCCATATAAAACTTCGGTTGTAGATTTTTATGTGCAGTTTTAGCAGTGGAATATTGTTCATATCCCTTAATCTCTGTCTCCCTATCCTTTACCCTCTCCCTATAGATAACTTCATTTCTTCCCTTTCCCTACTGGTTCTACGTCACTGTTTGTTTATTTTTACCTTCTCCAGATTTGGGCTGGAGCTCCTCTCTTCGTCAGGCCACAGAATCCAAGACACAATGCACAAGTCAATTGCGTCTTTAACATGAATAGGGGGCAATAATACAAGTGAATTGTCTACAACAGAAAGGTCCATATAATTGCCAATGTTATCCAGGCAACCAAATCTCTGAACTGAAACTGCAGGCCTTTTAAGCACCTGAATCTGTGTCTTCAAATTCCAGGAGAACTTTCTGGCATCTCTTTTCCCCATAATTTTTGTAATCATGCTCCATCTATGCCTAGTGATCTCCAATTCAGTCTTAGAAGATGATACCTTATGTTTACTACCACAGGCACTAAAGGAAATGTTATAATCTTCTCTATTGTCGATCAACAGAAGATCCTTGGGAAGATTCATGTAGTACACAGGAGAATTTTCCCAACAGATGGCTATGCCATGTATTTCAAAAGGGGCAGCAGAGTTCAGTTCCAACCGTTTGTTGTAGTGGATATCAAAGTAGAATTCTGGTGTACTGTCCCATAGATCCAAAAATGAGTCAAATCCACCAGGACTACATGCTGCATTGATAGGACCTCTCTGCCATGACTTATCCGTTTTGCCAATAGCCCTATTTTCTGTAAAATTTTGTTGCTCTATACCATGAGAAAGACACCTAACATGGAGCCGACTATGATCATTTGGTTTCTCTAATTTACTGGAGGCGGCGGCAGCTGTATCTTCAGTAGATTTAAAAGCACCATTGAGCCCACCCCTCATAGTTAGAGAGTCCTCAACTGGAGCTAGAGACTTTTCAGTAGACGTACTACATGGCATTGCACTAGATTTTTGTTCTGCCAGAACACCATAACAGGACGATTTTTTCATGTCTTCTTCATTTTCTAAAGGACCATGATCAGAACTTTCCATATGGTCAGCGTCAATAAAGCTATTATTAGTATCAGCTGCGTCACTTCCAGAGGAGGTACCCCCTGCTCCTTGCCTATTAGAATCAGAAGGAACAGGGCACAACATTGGGGAAGCAATCTGTGGGACATTGTAGCCAAGTGATTTAAAGGCCGAAAAGGCAGCAACCCTCGCCTCTTCAGCTTTATCAAGAACAATCTTACGAGCACCATTCTTTATCTTCTTGGCTACACCAACTTGTACACGCCTTTGTGCTGAACCTTTCAAAGGGAAAGATAAACTTCGGAATAAGAAAAATATACATAAGTGCACTTATCAGAAAAAAGAGAAATATACGTAAGTTACCAAATGGTTGAATAGAAACATAGAGGAATTTGAAGGCAAGAAATAAAAAATCCAAATAAGCTACAAATAATCACACAGTTAGTATTACTAAATTCAAAGAAGAATTTAAGAAATAAAATGAATGATAACTTACACATGATGTCATGAATCATGGAGGGGGAAATAAAACTTGAACCATGTAAAATTATGATGGTACTGATGGAACCCAGTATATTCTAAAAGATAAAATATGGTCACAGGGATGGTCTAAACTGGAGTTTATGGTAACAAAAATGAGATGCCCCGAAGCCTAACTTTCGTATGCTTCACAGGGTGAATGAGGAAGAAATTGCAGTGAGAGAAAACAATTATCATGATGGAGCTGGATAGGAGAATTATAAAGAATTCGGAGTTGGAAAAGAGATATTCTGGACTCTCCATTTCATAAAGATTTGTTTTGTTCTTTGCTTATCTTCCAGCATTTATATTCTTTATCTTTCTAGGATTATCTGAGGCTGTCAACTTTCACCCATACTCTATTTAGAGGGAATAACAGCTTCATTTATAGAATGAGAAATTGAAAGGTTCTCATCAATAAACAATGGCCTAGCAGCAGTTAGGAACAATAGCAGCATGATTTGTTAATCCAGTGTTTTTTGTGCCATGTCTATCATTAATTATTTCCCGGAGTAAATGTCAACAATATAATCTCATCTTTTACAAAAACAAAAGCTTCGCTCAATACTACTATTATATTACCATCTGAGGCACATGATGCAGATTCAAAGAGTGCTTTTACTATTTCAGGAATGGATGCTTCGGCAATTGCAAGAGGCGTGCGTAAACCTGCTTTATAGAGTGCTCGGGCTCGAGAACCCTGCAAATGGAACAAGAGCAACATGAAACAAATTCAAGCAGAAATACAAGACAATATTGGCAACAAAGCAGAAGTTATTTAAGGGTTGTAGTGTATGCAATACTGTCAAACAACCTGAGTTAAGCTTACTTACCTTAACATACGGAATAGTGGTAAGCTCTACAATCTCCGCTCTGACTCCAAATGATACACGATTTTGAAACTTGGAAACCAAGCCTTCAAGATCAGGCCATCCGAGCCTGTCACAGAACACAGAAACCATTGATGCAAACCTCCCAGCATTCTCTTGCAAGGCTTGAACCATTCCTCTGGAAACTTTAAATGCTTCGCACACCTCACCCACAGGTGTTTCCTTCATTAAATCATAATTTTTTTACAAAACTATATGCTCAACTGCTCAAGACTACACCCGGAGAAAAATATATAAATATAATCGAGTAGGCGAGTAAAAGATAAGTTCCCAACATTTGGACCAAAGGGAAAGGGGACATAATCAGAGAAAAGCTCAAACTGATGGTACAAAAAAGCATTTGACTAGAGAATCAAATGCATGCTAGACTTGAGTGTATAATATTATAATTTAAGGATACAACATTTACAATTTAGAGGACCAATTTGGCATGACACAAACTAAAAAAGACCAAACCAGTCAAAAGAATAAAAAACCAAAGGGACTAAAATATTAAGTAAACTAAATAAAATATTTTTCAAAACAAAGAAAGTGGTACTTTTCAGGGGATCAGAAAAGAAGAAACTGGAGCAAAAGGAGAAGAAAAATGAGGAAAACAAAAGGAAATACTAAAATAGTAGAAAATAATAATTTTTTATAACATATATGTTCAATCAAATATCTAGTTGGATAAGAGTTCTTCTAAAATATGCAATCCATCCATTCAAAAAAAATGTCATCCAAAAGGTTAAAGATATGAAACGTTCCAAAGAGCTCCCTTATCAGGAGAAATTTAAATTAATGCGAGAGAAATGCACCTGAACTAGTCTTGACAAAATAAGAGCAACATAGAATCTTTTACACACACGAAGGGTTTGATCATCCGAGTTGATTGTTCCATGGGATATCCCAATTTGATTTCCTTGTTTACTCCGCATCCATTTTGTAGTGTCTCTTGACTTGTTTGAAATGCATATTGGTGCACCATGCGCCATGCGCATCAAGAATGGTTCTGTCACACCCACACGATTGCCTACTGACTACAACAATAATATAATTAACATTAACTGACAATATTTAAAATATTGCAAGGTATTCCATAATTAACTAACAACATTTAAAATATGGTAGAGCGTTCCATAATAAATTGATAAATAGCAAATATACAAAAGCAAGTATAACACGTTAAGTGAATCTTCGAAGACAATTCAAATAGTACAATGAGTACATAAAGGAGAGATTACAGGAATGATGTATCTATCTGACGGATCGCCTTTTTAATTTTTTTAAAATGGAGTTTCATTTAAAATAGCGGACCCCTCCTAGCGGATAAGACTTATTGTTGCTGTGGAGTTTCATTTTGAAAAAATTGTAAGGAGCAGTCCATGTTCAGCAAAGCCATTTATCAATTGTTTTTATCAATATTCTTGTATTTGAATATTATTGCAAAGAAAGTGCAGTTTACTATCAAATTACTTAAAAGGGCATGTCTTATAATGGGTCAGTAGAAAAGGTCAAAAATCATTAAAGTAATAATGATTTTGAGAGGTGATACTTCTGACATAAAAACAATAATGTTATCCTCACTTTTTCCAATTTGAAGGTATAGCTGCAATCCTCTACTTCCTTCCCAAAGCAAAAAAAAAACTGACACTGTTTCTTTCTGCCACGATTGATTAGCGCTTATTTTTCCTCCAGGAAAAAGTTCCACCAAACACTAAAATTTCAAAATAAGTCCTCTTGTGAAATATGGGCAGCTTCTTCAGCTAGATAAGCTTGACCCAGCACATCGGTTAGCAACATCTAAAGTTTTGCATTGCAAAATAAAGGAGAGAAAAGATTACGTTGCTAATGTTAAGAATAGAAAGTTTAGAATTAGAAAATTAACATTATTACAATTGATATTTATTACTTAATATATATTAGGATTTGATATGAATATTTTATCATAATGATTTTATTTCATTTAATTATATTTGATTAGATTAGTTTCTTGGGTTATGGGTTAGTCTATTAGGTTGTCTATGTAAAGGCCTTTTTGTATTCTCTTTTATTCTCAATGATCAATAATATTAGTTTTTTCCATGTGCTTCAAGGTGGTTCTTTAATCTCTTCAGCTAAGAAGCATATACCTGATCAAGTGGAGACAACTGCACAAAACGCTCATAGTACAGTTCCCAATCTGGCTCAACATCAACGTTGATTGGTGTCACCAAGTAAACTAAATGCAAGTCCGATGCCAGGACAAATCCTTCCCTTGCCCTTGAAAGGTCAGCTAGCACAATCTAAGAAATCAATCAAACAGTACAGTGATTATTGGGAAACCACCAAAAGTCAGCCACCTAAATACGACCAATCAGGTACAAAAGTGAAGCCAGACAAGTTGTAATAGCCAAAGCTGATTGGAAATGAAAAAATTCTCAACAGCAGTAAAAGTAAAATAGATTGAAATACTTACAAGTGATTCTTCAGGACAGAGAGAACTGCCAAAGGCTGCCCGCCCAAGAGGTGTGGTACTATAAAGTTTGGTTTCTTCATTCCATTCAAGGAATTTTCTTTGGCAAAGCCATCTAAGGGATTCTTGCGCTGATTTCACCACATCTTGAAATGGTCTTGTGGAGTTCAAAAGAGTGCATCTAACATAACGATGAATATCATTAGCAGTTTGAACTGTTCCTCCAGACACCACTTCTAGAATTGCATGAGTCATTCCATTGATATCTTCAGACAAACACGAATGTAATGGTGCACAACTTTCATTAAGAAGTCCCATAACTTTTTTTATCTCTTCTGATTTGCAGATTAGTACCTATCAAAATTTGATAGCATAAAGTAATAAATTAATGCAACCCTGCAATTAATGTCGACAGTAGATATGCCAGACATAGGCATATAATACTAATGTAAAAAGCCTACAAAAAATAAAACAATAGCATATATGCATAAAACCCCCCAAACAACCAGCATGTCAGGCTGGATGAAACCATGGAAGGTACCCATTTAGTACTAGATAACATAAAAAGACATACACTTTCTCCTTTTGTATCAATTCCAGTTCGACCAGCCCGACCAGCCATCTGCTTGTACCTTGTCCCATCAATAAAATCACGACCAATTCTAGGCTGGCGAAAAATGACCCGCCTAGCTGGAAGGTTAACTCCAGCTGCTAAGGTTGATGTAGCAGTTAAGACACGCAAAAGGCCTCTGCGATAACAAGTTTCAATAATCTCTCTTTCCTCAACCTATGAGAACAGCACAACAAATAGCCTAAACCATAAGAGCTATGTAGGTATTACAGCATTTTCATACATGTAATGAATAAATCAGAACCAGTTATCAAACATGAGATTCTATCACCAAAAGTTCATGATAACATTGTGAATAGAAGCCAAAAAACCAAAAGCAAAGAAAGAAGAAATACCGTAAGGCCAGCATGGTGAAATGCAACACCAGAAGGAAGTGTTTCCTCTAATATGGGGTCCAACCCAGCCGGGCACTTTCTCAAAGAGTCAATAGCTGAAGTAATATCAGCAAACTCACAATCACTTTTTTGAAAGTCAACAGTAAACTTTTTAAGGAACTTTGCCACATGCTTTGCAGTTGATTCACAACCCTTTCTGCTAGAGCAAAATATTAACACTGAATGTCCCTCTTGAACAACCTGACAGTATAAGAATTTATCCATAATAAGATTCAGCTCCCCAAGTCAAAACAAATTGCGGTAAGACATTGCAGCACACCTCATTACACAGTTCAACAACATGATCAGGATCTCTACCACCAAGGTCAGCTGCTTTCGAGATTGTTCTGGTAAGCTCCATTCTCTTGTTATAAATACAATTACCAACTTTAATGTATTCTTCTAAGGGAACTGGCCGAAACTCAGTCTGGTATAGTGCTGCCTTCATGAAAGTTTGTGAGAAATGGAATTAAATGTGTGCCAAGGTGGCAATTTTAATAGTCTATCAATTTAAGACATAATAAGCAAACATTTCATTTGAATAAGATAATACAAAGCTTGAAAAGAAGTAAATGTATTAAAGACCTAGACAGAGTCTATGCCAATCTTAACAAGAAGACACATGTTCATCACTTCATGTCTTGCCACCCAACATTATCATAATGCACAAACCAAGCTAACTAACATTGACTCCTTTATGTTGCCATCCAAAAGATCCTTCACGTCTACATTTTTATTGAAGGAATCTCCCATCTGCAATCTACAACACTTTTCAGGATTCATAATAAATAAATCATCTCTACACTATACAATTCAGCTATTTCTGATCAGCTGAATGCCAGTCATTTTACATGTGTACCCAAAAATAAGTACTAATTTAATTCATATAGATTGTGGAGCATTTCAAGCATTCACCAACCAACCCTTTTCTGATCAACAACTTTTAATTAAATGTTTGTACCATATTAGACATCAAATGACACGATATAATCCATAGTAATGTCCTTTTGTGTCATGTAAATAATGACATCCAGATTCGATCAAAAAAAATAATAATAATGACATCCAGAAGCTATAACTTTCATTTACTAGACAATAAGGCAAAACTTGGAGAAGGTCCTACATGACCAAGCAGTATTGGACACAAACTATGCAGGCAAAATAGGGAATGTTCAATTTTGAGGAGAAAAATGTGAAAATCGGATGGGTACAACAAGTTTTGCAGACTTATGGATCAATTTAAAACAGATCATAATAAATCCACTGCCCGAAGTCACAACAACATAAGAGGACTAAAAATGGACTTTCCAAAGTAAAATAAAGACCTATATAGGTAATGGGCACAGAATACAGATACGCTTGCAATTATGCTTACTTGAAGCCAATCAGCAACTGCAGCAACGTTTGGCATTGTTGCACTCATTCCAACTATCTGCAGTCCTTGAGCAGGATCAGCTTTATTGCTGCTTCCACCTGAACTTTCTCCACTACTGGATTCTGAATGACCTTCGCCAGCAGCATAACGAAGCTTTGTCAACATAAGTTCTAGGAGATAACCTCTACTTGGATCCCCAACCTGTCATCAGACATAAGCATGGAAAAGGAACGAGAGCCGTCCAACTATGAACAAATAACAATAGATAATATATGAACAAATAACAACAAAACCAATTATCGAAGATACCATATGTAGTTCATCTATCACAATAATTCCCATTTCTGATAGACGGCCCTCTTCCAATAATCTATTTAACAAGGAGTTGGCCTTCTCTATGGTGCACACAGCTACAGAAGTATCTTTGGGAAGCGTTCCACCACCTTGATTTCCATAATAACTACGTACATGTTTCCCAAGGGGCTCAAGAAGACGCTCAAGATGTTCGGCCTGCCAAAGTCAAAATGAAAACGTGTGCTCATATCAAACATAATTATTAACATCTTAAACATAAATACTGCAAACATATATGTGTATATAAAGAACCATTTAAACAAAGCCCGCCATCTGAAAAATATTTAAGGAAGGAAGATAACCTTTTCGGCACAAATTGACACATATGGAAGAACAAGTATTGCCATTTTTCCTGTCAAGACCACCCTCCGTAGCATTAAAATCTCAGCAACAAAACTCTTCCCAGCACTGTAGAAACAAGAGAAACATCAATATATACCTTTCCTTCAAAATCATCACCACAACCTTCCTCACCCCCCCCCCCAAAGGAAAAGAAAGAAAACAAGAAAGAAGAGAAAAGAGAAAAAGAAAGAGGAGCATGAGACAAACAGAAAGAAAAAGATAAAATAATAATATAGAGAAAAGATGCAGCAGAATGCCAAATAAACAACACAAGGAACAAGAGATGAATATCAAATCATCAGAAGGCTTAATTAGATGGAAGGTTCAGTACAAGAAAAGGAACTATCAATAAAATAATTACAATTACATATTATTCTGCTCTTAGTTCCAAAGGAGACAGCATAAATGTGTGAACCAAAATTGTGGTTAACATCACCAAATTTGAGGTGATGGAAATTTCCCTAAAATGAATTCATTATGGCAGAAAATGCCTAATATACACTGGTCCACTTCAGGAATGAAAAACAACTAAATATTAAACCCACCTACTCCCCAAATCTATGTCCAATTTTATTCGTATACCTCTTTATAACTGAAGAGAACACAAACCATTTAAGGTAAGCTGTAATTTCCAGTCACATGAGAGAATACCTTGTAGAAGCACAATATACCAGATTTCTTCTCTGCAAGACACCGTCCACCTGAAGGCAATCAACCTAAAAGACAGAAAAATGAATGAGAACTGTAATTAAACTAACATTGGCAAGCGAACAACTAAAGTGTTAATCAAATTCCTTAAGAAAAAAAAATTCAGGAAAATCACACTCCACAGGAGAACAATAAGCAGAGGGAAAGAAAAGAATTACAATTAAAGGTGAGATTTAAGCCAATCAAACAGAGAAAGCTTTCAGCAAGGAAAAACGCAGTATACGGAAAAGCAGCAAATTTGTCCTTTTGGGAAGAGGGGTGAAATAAATTACATAAACCAAATATAGAGCATTGCTAAAATGAGCAGCAGCTACACTCTCAAATTGCAAATATACCTGCCAATCATATAACTTTGAGATTCCTTTTTTCCTATATATGCTGCATATTTCAGGTGGAAGCCAACTGTTAAGGTCTAAACGACCATTAAGTAACATGTTGCTTGAAGGAGTACTGGTCTCATCAGATGAATGAGCACGGACTGAATTAGATGTCAGAACATCGTCATGCTGACTTGGTAAATTCACGTCCTTGCCTACAGCATGGACTGAAGCCTTCTCCTGCACTTCATTCATTATTTCATCTGTATGAGCTGTCCCAGCCACAGTGAAGTTCTTGGTAAAGTTCACTCCTTTAGTGCTGTCTGAACTTACTTCATCCTGTCTATGAGCCTCATGAGTTATGCTAATCAGGCTGGTAGCACCACGTTGTTGAGGAGAATTCTCATCCAAATTTGTGTCCTCAAATGAAAAATCAAAATGCTTAACAGGCAGGCCGGACACTTCTTTCACAGAACCTTTTCCATGCATCCCAACCAACCCTCGAGAAGTAACCCTTTCCAAATTCTCACCTCTGCTTGGACTCTGATGCAATATTTTGCTTGGCTTGCCCTCATGGTTTTGTAAATTGCACGAATTCTTCTCACAAACTTGGTCTTCTGCCATGTTATTATGTCCACCAGCCTCAACAGAATTATGAGATCTAGGAGCACACAGACCATCGGCTAGTTGAATTGCTTCATCCCAAAATGCCTCCCCAGGCGAAAACATTGAGCTCCCACGTGTTGACTTTGGGGTCTCCTTAACGCATTCTTTAACAACCAAGGATCCTGGTGTGAAGCACTTATTCATATTCACGGATGACTTAGGTGTATAATTACACCTTCTAAAGCTTCTGTCCACAGCATTAGCACCGTCACCAGAGTAAACCTGCTGCTCAGAAAGCATCACAGAAAAGAAATCTCAAAATTATGCAATGAGAACCTTGCTACAAAATCAAAAATAATTTTGAAGTTGGTCTAACCTGTGTGTTAGTGCCAGACACAAATGCTGAAGAATTACCAGCAGCATCAGGATTGTTGCCGTCGGCATTTTTGTCAACTGTGGAAAGGTTTTCACCAGAATGTGACTCATTATTGGTATCTTCACACTTCTGGGGCAAACTAATCTTCTCCTCCGGCAAAGTTAAAACATCGCTTCTAGCAGAGCCATCTTCATTCACCTCTGATGGAGAAATAATGCCGCGTAGTTCACTGCATGTTGCATAGATTTAACCAAAAAAGAAGAGAATAAACTCTGAGAATAAGGGCGGTATCTGGCAGCAGTACTTCATCTCCGTTAATTAAGGATCGATACCTCAACAAAATATTGTCACCGTCAAACCCAAAAAAGAAAAAAAGAAAAAACTTTCTGATATATGTAGATAAGTTACCTACAATACAACGACAAAAAGTCTGCTGCAAATTGTTTACGAACTCCCTGTCTGCTATCGGCGCCATTTTCTCGGGCAGGTTTTTCAACTGCTTCATCAATCAACTTGGGCAAATCCTTTGTTAGTCCCTTCTGAGTTGCTTGAGAGTATTGATGAATTTGAGCAGGTGGAACAGGCTGCTTATGTTCATTGTCAAAAGAACTATTAATCACAGTTGCCAAGCTTCTTTTAACTGCATCCGCCCTGGCCGAAGGATCGGCGGTAGTGTATGACAGCCTAGCAGGACTGGAATTTTCCTGTGAAGAAACCAGGTAACTGTCCAGGGTACCTTTAGCACTCGGAGAACCATTGACAGTAGTTCTTCCACCTTTTTCAGCTCTTCCATGTTTAGAGACAGGTGACGCGGCTTTCCTTTTCTTCGAAACGAAAAACTGCATACATAAACCAACAACAACATCAAGAAGTAACCCATTGAGTTCATAAGAGTGAATTCGAAGCAACTGCCAAGCACGATTCTTTTGGCACAGACTCAGCAGGATTATTGAAAGACTTATTTTTCTTGGTTCCCAAATTTGTGCGCCCAATTTGTTTACACGTTTAGTTCGGAAATAAATTCGAACCCACATGGTTTCAGTCCATTTCTTGGCCCCCAAACGTAAACATTAGAAATAACTCATATGCATCTTTTCCAGCAAATTTTTTAAGCATCCAAAGGGATAAAGTTTTTGTCTTTGCACTAAATTTGATACATGACTCAAATTATTGGTTTCGTTCGTGGTGACAAATAAAACCAAGAAGAAATCGGAACTTGTGCGGTACAATTCGCAAAGGAACGGCATCGAGGGTTTGCAAACTCTAAATGCAAAGAGAAAGACCTGATCGATACTGCCCCTAGGCGAACCAGAGGCCATGGTCGAAGAGGCGGAATTCCAAGAAAGTATGCAGAAACGCTAGGCCCTTCTTTGTGGCGGTCTAGGCGTGAGAGTCCCACGTCGGACGCCGTGAACGTCTTGAGTCCTCATGTCGAGCGTCGCCAGTTGAAACGATCAGGGAAGAGGGCGCGGCTCTGCAGTGGCGGCAGTTCACTGCTAACTTCAAATTGAAATTTACGGGGAAAAAAATGTAAGGGAAAATTGGGGAAGTCCAAGTCCAATGGAATTCTGAAAGAATATGAAAAATTATTCTTTTTATTTTTTTGATTAACTTTTGAAAAAATCACAGTGAGAACCCAATAACCATAAAAAATTATAAAAAAGTCTCATAACAAATTTCCCTATCAAAAAGGTTAAGGACTAAATTGTGATTAATTATGGATGTGTCTTATTTGTAGTGTACATATCTAGCACCCTTATCTTGTTTTTATAATGTTTCAAACACCGTAATTTTATTTACAGCACATTTAGCATCCTAACCCATATATCACTTTGATTTTATTTATAAGTCCATTTTAACTAAATCTCACATACCAATAAGAGGTAGTTAACTTAATAATTATGAAATAAATTTTCAATTATACCCTCATTTATAAATATGTACTTTTCAACTCTTTTTTCTCATCTATCTTTAAAATATTTTTTCATTGGTACAATAACTAGGGGTAAAATTGTCACAATCTCATTTACTACATTGAAACTAAAATTATAAATAAAACCAAATTTTTTGATAAAAAATGACTTATAAATAGGATCAGAGTGTTATAAGATTATAGTACTACATGTAAGTATGTAGTTGAAAATTAATATCAGGTGTTGTATTCACCGAAAAATAGTATTGACCAACAAAAATAAGATTAGGGTGGTGGATATTACTGGAAATAACATTAGAATATTGGATACCACTTTACCCTAATTAAGCATTATATAAAAAAAAACATTCTTCAAGTATAAGTTTTCTCCCTTAAAACTCAGTTCTTAGAACTTAATTAGATTAAATTTAATTTCAACTCAACAAAACATGTTTTGCTATTTGCTAAACCCAAATTTGATGTAACTTAATTTATATGAATTAAAACATGTGGACTAAATGCCTATGTTTTCATACAAAATATATAATTTTGGGAAAATGACAGCTAGGTCCCAAGGTAACAAAAAAATACCAAAAAAGTCTCTTTGAAAAGTCAGTGGTCAGAAAAGTCCCTAGGAACTTTTCTGACATGAGTTCCCAATGTCCATTTACCAAAATACCCCCAAGCAATTTAACCACTATCATTGGTTACAACATGTTATGCTATATTTACAACATTGTAAGTTATATTAACAACATAGTCAGTTACATTTACAACATGTTATGATATATTTAATGAGTTGTAAACGTAACTAAAGAGGTTGTAAATGTGACACAATCACGCGATTTTATATATATGTTGTAAACGTAACTGATTATGTTGTTAATATGACTTACGATGTTGTAAACATAGCATAACATGTTGTAACCAATGACAGTGGTTAAATTGCTTGGAGGTATTTTGGTAAATGGACATTGGAAATTCATGTCAGACCATTGACTTTTCAAAGGAACTTTTTTTAATATTTTTTCTGTACTTTGGGACCTAACTGTCATTTTCCCTATAATTTTTACTCGCGAATATAAACATCTTTTGGGGAAGTCAAAATTATAGTTGGTGTTGATACAATTTTCTATAATTTTTGCATGACGCATGCGTGTTATTTAAATATTGTTTGTCTTTTTTTAACACTGCATAAAGAGTTTATTTTCTTGTGGATCTCTCTTTTTTACGATTCTCTCATTTTCTTTACTCATATGAAAGGGGAAAAAAACTTCCTTTTCTCGTGGAGTGGGGCATTCAATAGGGAAAGAAAATAAGGCGGTGACTACTTTGTTATAGTAACAAGACCTACGACCCGTGCGTTGCACGGATAAGTGTTTTCCATTATGATTAATTCAAAATGACTAACGTCTGATGGAAAGGGAAATCAACTTTGTTATGCAACATTAACTACAAATATATATCAGAACTTCACATTCAAGTCACATTTATTGTTTAATTAAGGTTTTGGAAAACTTATCTGTACACCACATTTAGAGTGGTATTCGTACATAAATTACGTTCATTTACAATAAGTAATTTTAGTCCATTGAAACTCCTAATCCTAGATAGTGCAACATATAATTGATCATGCGAGAAAACTAAGCTTGGTAGGTAAATCCCAACGTTTATCATTGATTGACCTTAACTTTTATTAATTGTCGTAGCGAAAGAAATAATGATAGGAAATTGGCGCCTTATCAACTAGAGAGGTAATTTTGCCTCAGATGGATTCATGTCCATTCGGTGTATCAAAATCTCCTCACCAATGCTAATTCCATTCAAAGCCTTTGCTGTTATAACGTTCTTTCCTAAATGTGAAATTTGTAACCTTGTCCCATTGCACAAACCGGCTTCCTGATCAATGTTCCTTATTAACATAACTGACACTCCTACTTTCAAAACCAATTTATGGTGAGGAATCCCGGAGCACTTAATGCCATTGAGATATTATGTATCATACAAATCTTCAAAGCTACCATGTGTGTTATCAATTTGATTTATGGAATCTGAGCTAAAATACTCAATCATAGTGGAAAAATTGAACCACTGCACGTTGAAAAATTACCCGTACAATGCACAAAATTGTGTATTATACAATTCATTAAAATTTGCTATGTGATTTTCAATTAACTCAATCTATCGCGATATTTTAAAATACCTCTCTGTAATTATATTGGCCGTCTTACTTGTACTTTGCAATGTGATTTTCATGTACATTGGCATATAGTTTAAAAAATAATAATAAAGCCAAATAACTAATTGGGGAAGATGTCAATAAAAAAAATCTCACATTCATACTGCCTTGTGTTGACCAATGTGATATGTTAATTATAATTCATGTAGTGTTTTAATGGAGGGCATTAAATATACAATTATTCCACTTGTAAATACACTTTGCATTGTTTTGGTCAAAATAAATACACTTTGCCGAGGAAATGGATGGTTAGAATAATTATGTTAAAAGATATAAGCAATGTTAATGAACCTGGACCGAACCGGCCGGTCCAACCTAGAAACCTGCGAACCGGTCAGAAAACCGGTTCGGTCAGGGGTCTGGTCCAGGTCATTATTTTTTTTAAATTATTTTTTCTTTAGAATTTCATAATAATAAATATAAAATTTTCAATTTCTCACCGGTTTGCCGTCAGTTTGACCCCAATCTGACCCCCTAACCCTTAACTCAATACCCCAACCGGTTCAATACCCGGTCCGGGTTTTAATACCTTGGATATAAGGTCTTAGAATGATAAGGTCACCTATCAATTTCATATTGTCCAGCATTCGAACATTTCAAAGTAGCATACTGAGCTTACCAGAAAATATTACACCATGTCGTGGAAAACAAAGCTAAGTATTTATAGCTACTTTATAAACTAAGTAATAGTAAGCTCCATCTCTATGGTATACAAGTCGAATCAGCAACTACAAATGTTTCTTGAAATTAGAAGGGGATATATAAAAAGACTTTAAAATTGAATTTTAAGGTTAAAAAAATGTTCTTTAAGCATATAAAAGTATATGTCAAAAGCAAACGGTACAATATAAAAAAAAGAGTTTATTTGAACAAATTTAATATTTCAATTTTAGCAATGTTAAAATTAAAACTACTCCCCAAATCCAACCCAAAAAAATAAAATTGTTAGAGACTTAAAGTTAATTTCTAAAATTACTATCCCGACACTAAAAATACCTCATGCTGCGCGATGTGCGAGATTCTTTCAATTCCATTCAACCTATTGATGCTAGTAATTTTAAGTAAGACTAAATAAGCCACTTAAAAAATTCAGTGTCATCATGCATACACAATTATGTGTGTTTGGGATAGCGGTAGGAAAAATGACTTAAAAGAAAAGTCAATTTTTGATTCGTGATTTATGTTTGGATGAGCGATTGAATACGTGCTTTTTCATTAGTCAAAACATGTTTGGATCTTGTTTTTTTTTTTTGCCAGAGAAAGTTGTTATCACTGATATTAGTCTTTACCTACCAGTTCTTTAAGCTTCATTAACTAATTCACCAATCTTTTTAACATAATTGAAAACTCAATTCAAAGCGCCATTCACATTTCACTCTATTTATGGTTGTTGTGCATCAAGTAAGACAGAGATCTGAGATCAATTCTCTTTTTTTTCCCCTTTTGATAACATGAATCAATTCTTTTGGTCTAAATGCAGTTGAATATAATTAAAGCATTACAAAACAACGTCATTGTCAACCTAGGAAGCCAACAAAATCATCAAGCCAGACCTTCTCAAATTAAAACGACCTCTCAAAGCAATTCGTAAATAATAGAAATTCCCTTTAGATATCTCTACGTTTCTTCATATATATCTAGATGTCGATTGTTCCAAAACGTATAAAACTAGCTGGCAAAAAAAAAAACCAGACAGAGACTCCGAACGAAACAGGATTCTGACTTATTCTATAATGATATCAAAGTTAAACTTCAATCTGCAAGAAGAGGATTCTGACTTATTTATAACTGGGAAGCAGAGCAAGCAATGTATTTGTGTACAGATCGAACGAGACAGAGGGAAAAGAAACAGAGGGTGCAATCGACAACTTTAGGAACCAATGCCATTATCACACAAAACGAAAAACATAACACACATAGCCACCACCAGCAAATACAGATCAGCTTTCATCTAAAATGCAAGTTGTGAATCTTACCTTGCAAATGCAGAGAGGACCGACAGCAGTGCGCAGACCAGACTCGCCGACGAACGACCGGAGGACAACTTCGCAACACCACCCCCTACACTGGCCGAAAATGCGAAGAGACAACAGATCCACCACCGTGTGTGAACAAATTGGCTGAACTAACACCGCAAGACACCGTCGCACCTCACCTCCACCAACGGTCCGGCTTAGACTGGAAATCGGAAGCTCACCGATAACTCCAACGACCAGCCACACCACCGCAACCACTAGACTCGGCTTCAACTGCTCCAACACCACGGCTTCACCATGTTCCGGCCACCGAGCGAGAGAGGGACAAGCTTTGGAGATCCAGTCGAAATGGTTATGTCGTTCGCTCGGTAAAGTGAAGAGAGGAGGGAGAGAACTGATGCAATTTCGTACAACTGATGCAGTGGCAGGGCATTAAATGCCCATAATAATGGTTATAAATTAGCCCACCAAAACGCATCTGCACATTTCAAAAAGCTTCACCTTCTGGTTTATTAATAAGCTAAATGAATCGGGCTTTTTTTTTAAAAAAAACGTTGAACCAAACACTGAGCAAAATGGGTTACAATTTGATTTGGGCTTTTTGTGCTGAAAACGGGCTTATTGGGCTCATTAAGTGATCCCAAACACTCCCTATATCCATGACAGAAACATCCACATACATTTAAGGCATGGATTGAAATGGAATGAACCAAAATCACTCGCTGTAGTTGCCCAGGATGCATTAAAAAAAATAGTAGTAGTATATGACTATGTAGCATTTAATTTGGTCCGTCCAAATTGGGCATAATAGCATTTAATTTGATCCAAAAAAAAAAAATTCTTTGTTCATATTTATATGTGTGTATTATAAAAAACTCAAATATATGTATATTTTAAAATATAATTTTTTATAATGGCTTATTGAAAATTCCTGAACTACCTAAAAATATTTGGTTAAGCATGCTTGTAATTTGTTTGGGCCCTAATCAAATCTTCTCTTTTTAAAGTTCAAATTTCAAAGGGAGAATTAGGGAGAAGGACCAAGGAAATAAAATATTTATTAATAAGGATCTAAGAAATTATAATTATTTTTAAGGACCAAAAATTAAAATATAATTTCAATTACAATATTAACCTTCCCTACTGTTTAACATCTAGTTATCAAATTTGATAATATCTCCGCATATATCTTGATAAAAAAATATCTATATGCAACTCAATATTTTATGATATTATGATCTCTCGTACACATCCAATTATTTTAAGAGTTACCCAGATAAAAAAGTCTCTAAAATCTATAAATAATTAGAAATATACCTCTTTAATTTCTATATTTTTATTTTTTTTAAAACTTAAAATTTTTTAAAAAAATTATAATATATTTATTTTAAAAATATATGATTTTTAATGAAAAAGGGCTTAAACAAACGGGATGCATCTAGAAAGAATATTATAAAATTTTAAAAAAAATACTAAAATTTAAAATGCTTAAACAATAAACTCCTAAATAAATTGCAATCCAATTTTAAAATGCAATTTAAGAGAACATCAATTGATAACTAATGGTGAAATAATTGAAATGGGGTTAGAGAAAATGTTGGGAGTTTGATCAAGGTTAATTTCATAATTGAAGATTTATATTTTAATTTTTGGTCCCTTAAAATAATTATGATTTTTAAGGTCATTGTTAATAAATATTTCTTTTCCTTAGTTATTCTCCCTAATTTTCCCAATTTCAAATATCCTAATCAATTCAATATTAGCATTGTCAGTATTGTTATAATAATAATAATCAATCATCAATGATTAAATATTAATTATAATTATAAATATAAATATAATCCTCCAAATCCCATAAGTAATAATACTAATACTGAATTCTTGGACATCAATGATCACTTCGTTTTTTGGCTATAATTACTCTGTAATTCCCCAAATTACCTAAGACTTAACAACAATATAATTTCTAGAAAATCAATTATTGAAAGAGAGGGTGAAAACACAGTGACCAAGAAATTAACGATAAAAGTGTGTATGCAAGTCAATTATTAGATCTTAAGTAAATTAATTTGTAAGTAAATAAATGATGTGATTTTTTTTATTTTTCCTTTATTAATTACCTGGCTAAATGATTTCTACATTGGAAGTTATGATTATGAATTGTGGGATCTTGCCCATAAATCTAGGAATTATAATAAATTATTAGGAGATACAAATCTTAAGTAGTGCTATTTTTTACGAAAGAAAGAAAGTAGTTAAAAATATTTATCGCCAAAAATTGAAGATGCAAAAGGGTAGTCTAATAGTATAAAAAACACAAACATAAATTCATTGAAAAAAGAAAAAATTAACAGCAAATGTTATCAGCTTTCAAAGAGATAAGTAAGCCCCAACTCTTTTTTTTTTCGAGTGATGGAGCCCCATATATAGGTTCCACCAGATGTCACACAGAACTTTGTTAGCGGCAAAGGCAAGTCATTATCTCAGTGTGATTTTGGCCTTAAGAAAGAAGAGGCTCGAATGAGGTGGTTGCTACGAGAGGGTAGAGAGAATGGCAAATATGAGGAAGATGGGTGAGTGATAAATATCCATTCAAATTCTATATTTAAATTTAAATTTATAACCTGGAGAAAAAATATAGAAATTAAGTTTAGATTTAGAATTAAAAAAAATAGAGAATGGCATAGGAATTTAGAATACCTTGAAAAGGGAAGATGCATTAATGTAGCAGTATGAGAAGGAGAAAAAAAAGAGTGGAGAAAAAGGAAAAATTGATAGGCCTCAAGAAGTAAAAAGAAGATGAAAGAGGAAAACAGAATTAGGCCTTAAGAGGGAGTGAAGGGAATTTCAAAATTTCAAATTCAAACATTGACCAATCAAATAGATATCAAAAGCATCTCTATGTTGTCATGCTGAGAAATTCTTGTGTGAACTTTATTTGTCACATCATATGTGGTCTGACCAATTAAATTACAACAAACCAACTAACATTAATCCAAGCTGGCTGCTCATGTATTTCACAATTTTATTTTTCTTAAAAAAATAAAAGAATCACTCAATTAAGATTTCACAAGTAATAAAAAAATGAATCTTGTGAAATCTTTGGATTTTATTAATATGCCAACTAATATTTAGGAGGTTCCAAATCAGCTCATAAGTTGTTGTATTTTAACTGATCAGATTACAAATAAGGTGAGAAACCAGGTTCATGAAAGAATTTATCTGTCATGCTATATTTTTCTCACAGAGAATATTCGATTTGATTGATGATCTTAAATAGAGTGTCTTCATAATCACTCAAGATATTTTCTTAAAATTTTAATTGAAAAATCAATATGTATTCTAAAATGATATTTACCAATTATCACTTACCCTCTCTCTCTCTCACTTAATCATTTTGATTGATTTCAAATTTTCAATTTTCAAATGTTAGTCAAATAAAAAATTTGATTGGAAGTAAATTTGCAGAAAAAAAAGGTATTTTTGTTTTTTATCGGAAAAAAATGAACTTTTAGTTTACTAATTAATAATTACTTTATTTAATTTTTCAAATCACAACTTCCAATATCATCATAATGAGTCTTTGCTTTCCAATAATCTCTCACTTCCCATGCCTTTCCTCTACCTATCATTCTCCATATTTCATTTGAAATTCAAATTTTATATTAATCTTACTTCCTATATTTTGTATTTCAAGCATTATTTTAAATCCTTCCAATTTTGTAGTCCTTAAAGTGTAATGAGAATCACAAATATAGGATACAAAATAATAAATATGGAATAGAAAAAGTTCAGGCTAACCTGATATGAAAAAGAGTAAATATTTAATTTATAGAAAGAGTTCAGGTTTCTGCTATTTTTAGGCTCTGTTGCCTTTTATTTCAAACTCTTTGTTTCTACTATTGGCTTTTTGAATGATTAATGGCATTAGTGCCATTGGCCGATAAAAAAAAAGACATGAAATGTTCCATTGATTTTTTTAAATCTAAAAAATAGAGGATAAGTTTTTTTCTCAAATTTTTTCCCAACAAATCATAGTAAAGATTAAAGAGAAATCTTATAGCCTTATCATGTTCATCCAAACCTTCGTCCATGGGAATGTACAACAAATCTGTGAGTTTAAACATTAAAAAAATCAATGAGATCACTCAAGCATATGGCAAACCCATAATACTTTCTGAGTTCTCAATACCCCATCATCTATCATTTCCTCTCTCCCTCCTTCAAACCCATAATCCCCAGAAAATTGTCTTTCCCCTTATATTTGCAAATTCATTGCCATCATCATTACTTGCCTTCATCTCACCTCTTCCCCATAAACGTCCATTATAGGTATACTTCTCGGTTCAGTGAGCGATTCTACAAAAACAAAACTATTCAACATGCTTTTAACATCTATAAAGCATAGAAGAACCAAGAGCATATCCATGCAAGAAACAAAAAGTCAGAGATGCGAGAAAAGAAAATGCAAACAGAAAGCAAGAGAGAGATAGAGAGGAGGCAACGACTTATAGAGTAGTAGAACCATCGGCGGAAAGGTCAGTGACAAAGAATGTCCCAGTACTTCTCAATGACCTTCGTAACAATGACCCAATTGTTGTGACTGGCATCAACATGCATGAAAGAGGACATATTCATGTGAACCGTACTTTTGAGGTATGTGTGAAGAATAGTAATAATAAAATGAATGCCATGAATCTTTATGGAGGTTGTGTGTGACTTTATAATAGAATAGTGATGGAAGGAAGTCACCATCAAAAACTCCATGATGGTGACACATGTACTCACATGCAACTGCAACGACTAATGGGGATTAGTAATTTAAATTATCTATTACTGGGTTGGGGAGAGAAGATATGGGAATTTGACGAGGGAGCATGAACTAGTGACCATTAATTGTAGCCTGGTGAAACGAAATTAATAGACCAACGAAATGATAAATATAGAAGACTTTTTGTGTCATTACATCAGTGTAAGGCTACTTGGATTGATGAAGTGGCATATTTGGAGACGTTCCATGTATGAACCAGTGATATTAGTTTAGTTGTCCAAGTCGGATGCCTAGCAGGACCAATGAATAATTAGCTACAAGGTTTAGACATTAAATGCTTATAAATCGTGATTTACGGTATAGGAGGTAAGTATGTGAGATGATTTTTATCTCGACTTACGTAAGGCTTGTTTGATTCAGCGTTTTCTTAAAAAATAAGTCCTTATTACGCAAGCTGAGATAAAACTCCTCTCACATACTTACCTCATATACGGTGAATCACGATTTATAAGTACTTATTGCCTAAAAATTAGCTATTCTAAACGAGCACGTAATAAGCGACTTAATAAAAAAGTTGCAGTGAGGGGCTTATTTAATAAGTAACTTATTCTACCCGTGATGCGATTTTAAAAAGCTAAACCAAACATTAAAAAAAAAAAACCCAACTCATTCGGGTTTTTTTTCAATGAAAAACGGGCTTATTGCCCCCAAAATGCTGAACCAAACTCTCCTTTAAAAGATTAATTTTTGGAGAATAATTTTTATTATTTATTAATTAAGTATATAATAGAAATTTTATCTCGATTTATGAAAAATGACTTCTAAAATCGTAGTCTTAGTATTATGCAAACACACACTAACTAAGGCAAAGAAATCAGACTAAATGTTTTTGACCCAAGGAAACCCAGAGGAAAAGCCCCAACAAAGCAACACATAGGACAAAAGCAAAGAGGCAACAGAGGCTAAAGGGGAAATGGAACAAGTCAATGGAGAAAAGGGGAAAAGAAAAGAGTCGGTGAAGAGGGAGTCAGGATTTAAGGCAATGGAAAAATGAAATAGAAAAACAGGGACGAGGCAAACGAAACGAAAGAAGATGGTGATAGAGATGAACAAGGTGGAGAGACAAGGATGAAAAAACAGAACCCAAAGGAAGACACCGGAGAGAACAGGGATGACGGGAAATAGAGCGGCAAGTCCGTGGGACAAGAGCGAACAACCTCCAAGCGAAAAGGAAGATTGGAGAGACAAGGATTGCAGACGGCAAGAGGAGGGATGTGTAAGCCTCACAAGGACGCCGGAAAGCGCTAGCAAAGCACAGGAAAAGTGCCAAACGGGCACCGAGAAGCACCACACAGGCGTCGCGTCTACTAGAGAACCTACGAGAGAGGCACCGGCTTTTGATTCCTATTGAAAATCTAACTAACGTGTGTGTTTAGAACAACAATGAAATTATGTCCAAAAAAAAAAAAAAGAACAACAATGAAATTTCTCAATTTAGCTTTTGTTATTTTTGTTAAAAAGTTTATTGTGTAATGTGATTTATATTTGGAACAACGATTATATAAATAACTTTTATAAAAGTAAAATTTGTTTGGATTGATTTAAGCACAAATAAATTTTGTGATAATAGTAAGAGAGAGTGGGTGAAAAAATATTTTAAAGGGTTCAAAACACTAAAAAATAGTTTAAAATAATTTTTGGAATTTAAAAAATACATTAAAGATAAAATTGAAATCAGTCTGATAACACACTAGGTACAGTTGAAAAAATATTTTAAGGGTTAAAAGCACCAAAAAATAGTTGAAATTAATTTTTGTAGTTGAAAAAGTACATTAAGATAAAATTGCAATCATTCTGATGTCACATTGGATACAACTGAAAAAATATTTTAATCATTATCATTCTCTCCAAACGCTAAATCAGTAAAAGCTTTAGTGTGTGTTTGGAGCCCCAATTGGAGGGGTCAATTGGGCTTATTTTAGCCTTAAGCTCAATAGGTGGTTGAGAAAAAAAAAGTGCATGTTTGGTTGACAAAATGAGCAATTGAGCTTTTGGTAAATTGAGCACTATTCACATAAGATTGGGTAAAGCTCAATGTTGGAGCTTTTATCAAAAGCTCAATTGAAATATATCTCATGGTCCCACGTTTTTTTTTCTTTTCTCTCTCTCCTGCAATTACAATTAAGGGTGGATATTTTCTCTCTCTCTCTCTTGCCTGCAATCAAAATATTTTTTTAGTTGTGTCTAGTGTGTTATCAGACTGATTGCAATTTTATCTTTAATATATTTTTTCAACTACAAAAATTAATTTAAAATATTTTTCGGTGCTTTTAACCTCTTAAAATATTTTTCCAACTGTACCCAGTGTGTTATCATACTGATTGCAATTTTACCATTAATGTATTTTTTCAGCTCCAAAAATTACTTTAAAATATTTTTTTGTGCTTTTAATAACTCTTTAAAATATTTTTCAGTTATATCCAGTCTTAGGAGACCGACTAAAATTTTACCTTTAATGTATTTTTTTTAGTAGTAAAGAGCACTCAAAACTTAGAATACTGATTTATTGATCTCCATCAACTCTAAAATATTTTTCCAGTAGCACGTAATATTTTAAAGTAATTACTTGATTTTTTAAATATTTTTCCAACCACTCTCTCTTATCATTATCACAAAAGCCCTTATGCTTAAGCTAATCCAAATAAGTTTTATTTTTATAAAAGCCCAATTGATAATCGCCAGTCCAAACATAAATCACATTACACAATTTAGCTTTTATCAAAAGTAATACTACAACAAGTCCAATTGAAATAAGCCCAATTACCAATCGCTGTTCCAAACACACCCTTAATGTTGAGCTTATGATATAAGCTATTTTGGTAATCACAAGCTCAATTGGCAATTAGGGACTCCAAACACTCTTTCCCCCCCCCCCAAATTGCCAATTGAGATTGTCCTTCTAATTGGGCGTTTGGAGGCTCAAACACTCCCCCCAAACACACTCAACATTTGTTGCCTGTTGTGTATGTTTCCCAATTCTTCGTCTACACTCTACAACCGATTTGTTAGATTTTGGGTGTGTGTGGTTTGAGAGGAGGAGGGGGGAGTTAAATTATTTTTTTTAAGTTGAAGGTATTTAAATTTTGGGTAAAAATCCAAAATTTAAAAAGAATGAGACAATAAATTTTGGATTTCTCTTATCCAAAATTGTAATTGGCAAACCATCCTCTCCCCTCAAACCAAACACACCCTTCATATCCGCCCTTCGTAGGTCCACGTATTTAAGGAGGAAGAAATACTTCCATGCTCCAATTACGTCATCTCATATGTGTTCTGATTTATTGAAATACAACAATTTATCTTATTTTAATTCTACATGGCAGATGAGTCATAAAAAAAATTTAAATTTTATGATTTTAAAAAATATAAACTTCTTAATTAAAAAAAACAAAAAATGCAATTTCCTCCCATCATAACTAAAATTATAAAATTTAAATTTTTTCAGATGACCCATCTACCATATAGAATTAAAATAAGATGAATTGTTGTATTTTAAATATTCAAGGTATAAATGAGATGACGCTTTTGGAGTATGTAAATATTCCTCTTAAAAATGTTACTTGTCTAATTTAACATAATATAAATTAAATAAGATATTTAACTTATATTATCCAAATAAGCTAGATATGTATTATATAATTTAATTTAATATTTTTAAATTTAAACATTATTTATGAGTTTATTTAATTAGGATTTAATCTATTATGGGACATGGTAAATATATGATACAGATTAAAATTTAAATATTTTTAAATTCAAATCATATATATTATTTAATTAATGTAGATAACGTAGCAATTATGATAATTGATACTCCTTCGGTCCTAAATATAAGACATGGTTGGCTTTTTTTGGAGAGATTAAGGAAGCTAAATAAGTTACTTAATTATATCATATGTTGTGTATTCTTATATTATATATTAGTTTATTAGTCAAATTAATTAGTTTGGAGAAAAAAATAAAAAAAATTTAAAATAATTTAATTAGCTTCCTTTATCCGTCCAAAAAAAATAATTTTATTTTATATTTAGGACCAGGAGGAGTATATCTTATATGGATAAGATATGGATGCTTTGTCTTTTCAAAATATCCCTACCCATCTCTATATATTGAGACTCCCTCCCTCCCATTTTATATGCTCCTTCACTGTTAAGCTTATTCCTCCCTCTTCATTCTCTTTGAAGTCAGGTAAGTTATTCTCCCTCGTTTAGAAAAATTTTCATATGAGTATATGAATAATAATCTATTATGAAAGTTACTTGTCTCCTGGTGTTAACCTCGTTTCATATTCAATGCTAGTATTCTTTTTTATATAATTCATATTCAAGCTCTCGTATGAAGCAGCTTGGGTGGTTTGTTTATTTATTTATTTATACATACATATATATATATATATATCTATAAATGTGAAAAAGCAAATAAGCAAAATTTTTCAAAAGCATTAAAGACGATCTTCAAAAACTAAGCTGTGCGTGTCCTTGGATTTCTTTATCACACGAATTGTTATATAATTGCATGTAACCTGTAAAATTAAAATGTTTATTCATGCATATCTATATTATAAAGATCGTATGGATGAATGTTTAATTTATTAGATTAGAAATGTTGACGCCGTCTTGTTTATTACTCCCTCCGGTCCTAAATATAGGATAAAGTTTGTAGTTCAAATTGCACTACAAACTTTATCCTATATTTAAGGCCGAATGTAGTATTTTATATGTTAATAATCAACTGCTTGTTTCTTATTTTAAACTTTTTCTCTTTTCAGGAACAACTCAAACAAACCCAGGATAAATGGCAAAATCAATAAAAACGGTCGCCGATTATGAATATAATCAAATTTCTGTAAACGGTAACAAAGTAAAATCATCGACTCTGACAGATCAAGTAGAATTGGCGTGCAAAATGAATAAAAGCAAGTTTGTGATCACTTAATTTTTTAGATATAACTGTTTATTACGTAAGTTGAGATAAAACTCTTCTCACATACTTACCTCATATATTATAAATCACGATTTATAAGTATTTATAAATAAAAAATAAATTATTCTAAACATGCACTAAGTTTATAAATGAACTTGACATGTCTCAATTTTATCGTGATTTTCATAATGAATTACAGAGAAAACCAAATTCTAAATTAATGCAATAAGGGTTTTAGGATCAGAGTCACAGACGCAAATGATAATTTACGGTATTGGCAGTATTTTGGATGAGAAACACAAACCTCCTAAGTTGCAGCTTAGTCTTGCAATATTATATCAATGAATAAATATTTCAGCTGGATTGAGGAGGTCCAAGGATTTGATCCTATCCTTTTAGCGACCGAAATTCAAGTTTTGAAGTATTTTGGTTGTACTGTCTTAACCAATGTTATGTAATCCGGATCGGACCGTCTGGTCCGGCCTGAAAATTGGCGAACCGATCAGTAAACTGGTTCTGTCTGGGTTACAATTTTTGGTAACAGCTTTGATTTGTGTATCAAGCATCTTGATATCCTTTCAAGGGATTTTGTTATGCTTTCAAGGAACTTCTCTTCAAATGAAATGGAAAGAAAATTAGGCATCTGGGAAACGATGGGGCATATTTTGGCTGCTCAAACATTTACAGGAGAGTTCGAAATGGGAAGAATTTCTTATGACCCCTGTAAAATTGGTCGATTTGCTGATCTCTACCGTGTTTCCTTTTCCGATTTAAATTGGCATTTTTTCAGCTCTCTCACAACGAGAAGAATGCGGTTGATGAGAAAAAATATTATGAAAGAATACGGTGTGAATAAGGAAAAGGTTTTATAGTTTTGATATCAGGATTGTGCGTTAGGTTGTACATTTTTTTTAAGTGTTTGTTTGATTTTGGCTATTGTGGTGTCTGCTAATTTTTTGAGATATTAATAAAATGTTACTTTTGGCCCCAAAAAATATCACCTCCTATCTATTTCTCACGGTTAATTCTCTTATAACATATGGTGATAGTTTTCTATGCGTTTATTCTTCACAATTAATTGTAATTTGTGCTATCAATTCGTAAGCAAATTTTATTTAGGAATAAAATTAATTTCTCAAATATATCTTATTTAGGAAAAGAGGGAGTAATTCTTATCCTTATTTGTGTAATTAAGTAATTTATTTAACTTCTTTAATCTTCATAAATTAGATAAATAGGTCTTATATTAAAGATAAGAGAGATACTGTAACACTCTCCCTTAGAAAAGATTTACTTAGCGCATGTTTTAAAAATTTTCTCAAAGATAACCTCAATAGAAAAGAAAATGACTCACTGCGAGTCTATTGAGGTTATAAAAATTGTAACATTACTTTTTAGATCTTAACTACGATAGAAAAGGAAAGCGCACGTACAAGTATATTATGGTTAATCAAAACGGTTTATAAATTCACATACATTGAAAACTATAAACATATCCCTATAACAGTTATATTAGTTATATAGAGCTTAGCTCCAGGCCTCCGGCCTCATAGCAAGTACATTACACAGGAGCTCCGTTCCAGGCCTCCGGCCCTTAACTCAATCGAATCAGTTCAAGTATCAAATCAAATCAATGAGCAAAAAACATGAAGTAAAGGTCACAATTCTCATAGAATCATATTTACAAACTCAACACCTTTTTTCAAAGCTCCTTGCTTTAACGTTTTGATGTGAAAATGTTAATTATGAAAAGGATGAGATCGATATCTCAGTAACTAAATCCTATCCTAGAACATGATCACTAACACAATGAATATAATATCATGACAATATCACATCACATCAATGATAACATTCTGTTTGCATGACTTCAAATAATGTTCATATTTTTTTATTTGGTCAAGATATAATTTTTTTAGGTTTAGAGTTTAAAAAATTTTCACATTTTATAATAAGTGTATTTTTCAAAATTCAAATCTGTGTTATGCTTTATATGAAAATGAGATCGTTTATCATCTCAGCTATTAATAAATTAATTGTTCAAATTGTTTTTTGGGAAATACTAATAAAAAGGCCCAGAAGAATCACTAGTTTTTTTAGCAATTTTGGGAACTCCATCGTCCATCCCTCTGTATTTTTCCAAACTATCGCCATTCATAAAGAATCAGAAATTCCCTGGGGGCCTTAAAAAATGTGACCGTTATTTTAAAATATGTTGACATGACACCTAGTCATCAAATGCCGCGAGTACTTTCAATTTTCTACCCTCGGCGACTGGGCAACTTTCTGTTCTCTGCACTCTGCTCCCACTGCTCTAATCATCCATGTACTGCCTCTTGGCTGTATCTCACTCTCGCTTTATGCTCGACACATTTCCCAGCTAGCCTCAAGCATCCCCTTTCTGTAACAAGAAGCCCCTTTTGCCTCTCTCCAACCTTCCCTCAATCGAGAATCAAGATCTTGAAGCCGTTGTTGTTGTTGTTTTTTGCTTCGGCCTAAAAGCCGTTGTTGTTTGAAAGCTCATCTTTTTAGCATGATATAATCATTTCATCTCTTCATTTTAGTTCAAAGGAAAGGCGTTTTTTCTCTCTGACAAACCCCCAGAGTATTTTTCTGACTCTCAAATGGGTTGTGGGCAATCAAAAATAGACAATGAAGAAGCCGTGGCTCGCTGTAAAGATCGCAAGACCTTGATGAAAGAAGCGGTGGCTGCTCGGAATGCCTTCGCCGCCGGCCATTCCGGGTACGCTATGGCTCTCAAGAACACTGGAGCCGCACTGAGCGACTACGGCCACGGCGAAAGCAACGTCACTCAAGAACTCCACCAGCCGCCATTGGACACCGCTTCAGAGCCGCCGCCTCCGCCTCCGCCGCTCATGGAAGACAACCTCCCACCACCTCCGCCCCCGCTCCCATTCCCTCCGAGCCCGCTTAAGCGCGCAGCGACGATGCCGGAAATCACTATGCAGTACCAAAAACCCTGCCGCGCGATGGATTCCGACACCATTGCTGAAGAAGGTAAAGAAGAGGAAGAAGATATTAAAATGAGTAAAGGTAATGGAGGAAAGTCGTCAAAAAAGGGAGGATCTGAAGCAGCATCGCCTTCTCCGCCTCGGACTCAAGATATGAAGTCAGTTCCGCCTATGCCTGAATCGAAGGGCATGCCTTGGGATTACTTTTTTATGGTGGATAACATGTCTGGACCATCTTTGGGCGTGGAAGATGAGATTGGAAATGAGAACGAGGAGAGTGAAGCAATGGGCTATCACGAAGCTGGAAATGTCGGCGGCGGAAGCAATATGAATGAAGTTGAACCCAAGACGCCGGAGAAGGTAGAGGAAAATGTGCAGGAGGAGATTGTGGAGTCTGTGAAGGAGGCAAAGCATATTGAACACTCGAAGACTGCTCCACCAGACTATAGGAGAGCAATGAAGGTGGTTCCAAGTGTTAATCTGATGCAGATTCTTAGTGAGCTTGACGATCAATTCTTGAAAGCTTCGGAGAGTGCACAAGGGGTTGCCAAGCTGCTTGAGGCCACTAGATTGCATTATCATTCAAATTTCGCAGATAATAGGGGTAATTTTCTTGTATCTATATATCCTTGGAAGCATTGTGATATAATCTGTAACTAATTAACGTCTGCGGTTGGTACATATCCAAAATATCTTTTTATGTGCTTTAGCCTTTAGGCTTATGTTTTGTGTTCTCAAATGTTTTACATCTGTTGTTTGCTACAAGTTTAAATGACTTGCCAATGTCGCATTGAGTGATTTGGGATCACCATTTTTGATAGATTCCCTCTGGATTCTCTCTATTTATATAATTATACTTGCCAATATATCTTCAATTTTGTCTGGGAACTATTGACAAATTACATGCACTGCTTATATGTCTAAATCAGGCCTTATCATAGTTGATCATTCTATATAGATACAACACATAGTGCACGTTCTTCTCCATTAAAATCCACTGTTCAATGTGTAGCGGGATTTGTAGGAATCAATCACTCATTTCTCTAAACCTTGGTTACTACCATTATTACTGCATTGTCTGTGCAAATGTGAAAAGAAACAACTAGTTTTGCAATCTATTTGCATCGGCATTCTGAAGGACAATAACTTCTTCACAATCTTAGGGATACTTGTTGAGCTTTTTGGATGAAAAAGGCAAATCCACCCTGTATTCTCAACTTTCATGATGACATTGGAGTTTTTATGTTGTTCTATTCCCTTCCCCATTTCTTCGAAGGTGCTTTGTATGCTATCACTAATTATTAGTTTGAAGAGATGAGAGAATTGATGCTTGCTCAGACGTCACATGCAGCTGCAATTTTTCATTGTTGGCCTTAAATGGTTGAACTAACTTGTAGTTGTATGAGCAGGACATATTGATCATTCCGCGAGAGTTATGCGCGTGATAACATGGAATAGATCATTCAGAGGTGTGTCTAATGGTGATGGAGCAAAGGATGATTTTGATTCAGAAGATTATGAAACTCATGCCACTATCTTGGACAAACTGTTAGCCTGGGAAAAAAAGCTGTATGAAGAGGTGAAGGTAGGTGTAATTTTACAAGTTTACAAATTTGTAAACAGAGGAATCTGAGTGACCAAGTGTTTGGTTAACCAGCTCAAGATGCAATCTTTTATTCTACCCGATGAACTTTTTTCTTTAAGAATAATTGTGTGGAGCTGATCTTTTATGAACTTTTTTCATGCCCTTGCCAAACAGCAAGCTGAGCTGATGAAGTTTGAATATCAGAGAAAAGTTGCATTACTGAACAGACAGAAGAAGCGTAATGCAAGTGCTGAATCTCTGGAAAAAACCAAAGCAGCTGTAAGCCATCTACACACAAGATATATCGTTGACATGCAGTCAATGGATTCCACAGTTTCAGAAGTGAATCATATTCGTGATGCCCAGTTATATCCCAAACTTGTTGCTCTTGTTAATGGGTAAGTATTTACCATTGCTAGTCTGTAATAAAAGAGATCAGTGTACTACTGTATGAGAAGTTGCCCCTCTATATTGTTTATGGTATTTGGTAATTCATATGTGCGTGCTGTATCTCTATGTTACATTATATCTATTCAGGATGGCCAGTATGTGGGAAAATATGTGCATACATCATGACAGCCAGCTGAAAATAGTTACAGTTCTCAAAGCTTTAGATATATCTCAAGCTCCTAAGGAAACAACCAAGCAGCATTATGAGCGGACTATCCAACTTTCTAATGTTGTCCAAGAGTGGCATTTACAATTTGAGAATTTTGTGACTCACCAGAAACAGTACATCCAAGCACTTAGTAGTTGGCTAAAGTTAAATCTCGTCCCCATCGAAAGCACCCTGAAAGAGAAAATCTCCTCACCACCCAAAGCCCAGAATCCGCCCATCCAAGCCCTCCTTCAAGCTTGGCATGATTATGTCGATAGGCTTCCAGATGAGCTCGCAAAATCGGCTATTTCATCTTGTGCTGCTGTGATAAAGACCATCAGACTTCAGCAGGAGGAAGAGATGAAGCTAAAGGAGAAATGTGAGGAAACCAGAAAGGAATACTTGAGGAAAAACCAAGCATTTGAGGAATGGTATCAGAAGCATTTGCTGCGGAGGGGTCGTGATGAAACAGAACATGAAAGAGGAGATGAAATAACTACTAACAATCCTGTAGCAGAGAAGCAGTTTGTTGTTGAGAGCTTGAAGAAGAGATTAGAAGAGGAAATTGAATCTCACCAAAAACACTGCATTCAGGTTCGAGAGAAGTCGCTGCAGAGTCTCAAGACCCGTTTGCCCGAAGTTTTCCGAGCAATGTCAGACTATTCTCATGCCTGCGCCGATGCTTATGAGAAACTGAAGTCTATTGCACATTCACAGGGTGCTGCTCCAAGACCCTGACGATGTAAAGCTTCAGTTTGCTTCTGGTAAGATTATGTAATTTAAACCTAAGGTCTTATTCACCCTTCCAAAAAAGGGGTTGTTCTTAATGGGGATGCAAATTTATCAATCTGTTATTGTGCGAAAATTTTGCCATGGCTTCTTGACCATTTTATTCACGCAATGATGTGTCTCAATGAATATGAATGAAAAGAATCATCTGGTTCATGGACTAGATGAAGAGTTTATTTATATAATTCTCCTTGACATTAAAGGTCCAAAGTTCAGGATCAGAAAATTCTTTGGCTTTGTGACACGTGTAGTGGTTGTTGATTCTTTTATACTGAACTTCGTTTCAGCACAAAAAATCTGATTTTTTTTTTAAGTATCCTTGCATTTCAAGGAGACGAAACACAAATGGATAGGAAGGTGGCTGGCAAATGATGACTCTTTCGGCTGTAAAACGTTGACGTCCCTTACTCGTGTCTCCTCAAGCCAGATTGTTCCAAGAGCCAACGTAATTTATTTAGTATTTAATCTAGCTCACCGGTTTAAGTCAGTTTCCTTTTTTTATAAAAAAAATAAGATTATTCAACTTGCTATTATATATTACAGATAAGAATGAAGAATATATAACACTCTTGAGAAACAAAAGTCTTCACTTCAAACACAAAAGTTATCAGAAGAAGAGGCTAGAGGGAGTATGGAAAATTCCTTCCTTTTCCTCCCTCCCTCCCTCATTGCCTTCAATAACTTATGGTCTAATCAGCAGAATCTGAATCATAATGTCATGTGGCAAGCCTGAAGCTTCACCGAAATAAAGTTTTCACTGTGCTTTTTAAAGCCATAGGAGTTTCAGCAAAGCTTGTGCCTCTCTCTGCAACAAAATGGATGTGAAGAAGTACTGGTTCAGCTCAAGCAGTAGTAGCCAAGCATCTCAAAGCGTCCGTCTGGGCCGAAGCTACACAAAACCACGTAGCAGCCACCGGAGCAGAGACGGCGGCGCAAGAAAGGTGTGGGATATGCTCCGGAGAAAACTCAAAAAAGAGAAGAAGGAAGCTTATGACCCAGAGACATATTCCCAGAACTTTGACCAAGGAGTAGGATCCACGGAGCCTGAAAATCTCTGCCGTTCATTCTCGGTTCGGTATGCTGATCCATCCAGGATTTTACCACCAAAACATTTATTGGATCCATGAACACACAAATGTAATATGTTCCATGTTATGTCCTGTTTCTTTCAAGGGTAACTGTCTTGTGCTAGCTTTTTGATCTATATATGGTCTCATTGGTTTTGATCCAGTCCTATAATGCATATACATGTTTCTTCCTTCCTGGGATTCATTCGTGTTGTGTTCTGTTTCTGGGTTTTGACCATATGATCATGGTGAAATGATGTTGAGATTATAAGAGAAGCTTTGAATGTTTCAGACTTTTATTTTTCTACCTTCCTTTAGTCTCAAGCAAAAAATAAAAAAAGCGACCTAACTCCTCACGCAGCACGCTCATACCAACTGTTTTTTTCCCTTAATAAATAAAGTGGTGGCAGGAAACGCCGGCAAAAATACAGAAGAGAATATTCAGCGCCTAGTAAGCCTAGAAGAATATATGCTCTTTTAAATTTTGCAGGGAAGTATTTCAGAATTGCAATTAATTTCAATGACTGGAAGTTAGTAGTAGTAGATCAGAGTCGTTCGATGTAGCCTTCACTAGTCGCCCATAGGTCATACCTGTAGATTAATGAAAGCTACCCCAAATTGAATTGAGTTTAGGATTAACAAATAAACACTATTTTTTTTAATATATTTTTGGGTTCATTCAAATGTGGATCCGTAATGAGGTGTTTAGGTTCAAACTCAGCTCAGATTTCGTGCCAATGAAATTATTTGGATATTCCACTTCCAGCCGTCAGCACTTAATATATGCATGTAAAATTCTAAAGGTCAAAAGCGTCGTCTTCATATATAGGAGACTCATCGTTTCGTTGAATTAAAGTCCATAATCTATTTATATATGAGCCAAGTTTGAATATGACAACGTGAATAATATATATAACGCCGCTTTCATGAATTTTATGAATGTGTTGATCTTGATATTTTTAATGGTTAAAATTTGAGACAGAGAAATCAAAGATATGAAAGAATAGGTTAATAGTAGCAGGGGCAGGGGCAGGGCACGCTTTCGGCGAAAGGGTTCAGAGAGTTTGGTGTGGGGCAGCACGTGAAGCATGGACCTGGGATAAAGGCTTTTGTTCAGTGAGAAAATGGTATATATATTTGCGTGCTTTTGGAGGTTTTCACCGAAGCACCAAAAGGAGCAAAACGAAGCAACTTTTCAGATTAAACAGATTTCAAATGTTTCTTCCAATGATATGAATTGGGGGGTTGTATGGAGAACCAAACTACATCCACAACTCATGGGCCGTTTGATACATTAAAATTAATTTTGATAAAGGGTTAAGATGCAAAAATACACATGTGATTGTCCTCGAAGTGCACTCAACACCAAATGCTTTTTTTAGGTGCAACAGTGACTATGTGGTTACAAAATAGGTGCAAAAATACCCTTTGACCGTTAGTTTGACAATTTAACCGTTAGTTTGACTTTTTTATCCTGAAAGTGATGACGCGTACGATGACATGGGCGCTGGAGTGATATTCTGAAAAAAAAAACTTGCTGAAAATCAAATTTTCCTAATAAATCATATAATTTAATAAAAATTAGTAATATAATATATGTATTATAATGATTTTAATTTAATAATATTGGGAATTTAGGGTTGGGAAAAAATTGAGCCCATCAGTATGTTTTTTAGGGCAACAGCTCTGCTGAGTGAGTTAAGCACTCTGCACTCAGATTTGAATCTACTTTAGCGAAGGTGGTATTAAAATAGTGAAATGTGGGTAATATTAATTTCAAAGCTTTACCAGTCAGCAAGTTTTTTTTCCAAAATTTCACTCTAGCATCTATATCATCGTACACGTCATCACTTTTAAAGTCAAAAAGTCAAACTAACGGTCAAATGGTATTTTTGTACCTATTTTGTAACCACATAGTCACTATTGCACCTAAAAAAAGCATTTGGTGTTGGGTGCACTTCGAGGACAATCACATGTGTATTTTTGCACCTTAACCCTTTGATAAAAATGAAAATAGATATAAAAATGATGTTTAAAAATATGTTATATAAATGATACTTAACCTTTATATGAAAAGATCAAATTGCCTTTCTTAAATTAAAAAAAAAAAAAATCCCAAACCAGCTTCATCTCCTTCGAAATGCAACCAATCAACTTGCATTGTTTAAAATTTTCAGCCACATTTTAGATCTATGATAATCAAGCACAAACCACCGTAGGAGATTCAAACCTTCATCATCTGAAAACTCAAACTCAACCTCCACTAGTGTCCGTCTTCTCCACCATCTCATCACTGCTTCTTCCTCGTCCTCGCTGTCACAGACATAGAATGGTGGGAGATGGATGAAGGTGGGAAGGCAAAATGATGAGAGGCTCACTGACGGTGGGTGAGAAACTCGTCGATAGTAGGGTTAAGAGCTCACCAACGGCTAGAGGGGGGTGAGGAATTGGTCGATGGTGTGGGTTGAGTTGAACGGCTAAGCTTGAATAAGAGGGGCAAAAATAAATTTTAGGGGTGAAATTACAAATCTTTATATCTGGTGGCTGAAGTCATTATCACCTATTTTAGTGGATATGGAAATAGAATTGGAAGCCAATTTCGTTATACCAAACAAACTATCTCATAGAAATTAATTCCATTTCTATACCCCTAATTCCATCATACCAAGACATTATATTAGATGAGACGGAGTTCAAATAGAAAATAAAAATTTTTATAACAACAATTGAAAAAAAAAAAGAGTCTCCCGTTAGAAATTTATAACAACCTATATGGAGCCTTTTGCCAATTTCCTACTCTTAATGAATCAGCTAAGGAACCCAGAGGCGGGATACAAAACTTGACATCATTGAAACTGTTCGGAATATTAAGTTTGAAAATATTCATTAATTATTATTATTAGGGATATCGTTCAGTATTTATTAGAATTAGATATGAATATTATATTTTAGGAATATATCTTTAAAATATTATGATTAGATTAGATTTGATAATGATAGATTTTAGAGTTAGAGTTAGTCTATTTTTAAGCTTGCTTATATATAAGGCCTCTTTATACTCTCTTTTATTCTCAATGGTCAATAATATTCATAATATTTCTCCTGTATTTCAGAGTGTGATCCTTCAATTCCCAGTTATCAAGTTCCCATTCAACCAAATGCAGCCTAATTAGTAATTACATGCATATATGCATAAAATAAAAGAAGGGGGAAATCATATAAGCGTTTTGTCATGCCTGATAGACAAAACATATTTAGCAAACTATACATGCTAGTACAGAATTTGAAAGACGATATATAGTATTCATGCTTGTTTGGAATGACCGATTTTAAGTGATTTTGGCTGTGAGAGGACTGTGGTCCCGTAACGTGTAAAAGCGTTTTTTCTAAACTGTTCCAAACAATTTTCGTTCGTGCTAAAAATTTTTACACGGGTGGTGGGCTCCGGCCCCACGCCTACAAGAGTGCGTCTCTTGGCTTTGATTCTTTATCTCACCCACTCCAGCAACCAGGAAATATGCAGTGTGCCTGCAAATCAAGAGAATATCCTTCTTATATTTTTGGCCAACAAGAGAATATGGTTTATCACAATCCTGAGAAATCATTTCCCAGAAACTAGTAATTGTGGGTTTAGAAAGTAGGAAGATCAAATTATAAAAACCTGAGGAAGTTCATGATTTTGATCTTGGATTCTTCATCTATCTCTCTAGTACTGTTCATTGCTTGCTCCATGTGATGCAGCCACCTCTCTGCTGCTTCACGCGTCACAGCAAATGGTCCGTGTCGAGCAATCAGAGCAGGATGCCCTGCCATGAACAGAAATTGCAGGACCAGAATTATTGCTTATTCTGATACGGAGGAATGAATAATAATGAATGAATTCCAAGAGAGAAACAAGAAAGCAGAGACCTCTTCTCTGGGAGTAAAGAGGAGGACCTCCCATTCTCTGAGCAAGAAACTCGTACTGGTTCTGAATAGCGTCTTCCTTCTTAGAATTGGCAAATATTGAACGAAACCATTCTTCTTCGTCATCATCATACACCCTGCTGGGGTTCAACATATACGTGTGTGTGTACAAACCCCAATGAAATTAACAAGTAAAGGGTTTAATTTGTATAAGACTGTTAATTACCTGTTGTAGAAATTAGTAGAGAGGTTAACAAATGATTGAAGGCCGAGCTTGTGGAAGAGATCGGAGTCATCAATCGCGAAAGCATCGGAGGTGGGAACACCACTCCATTCAGAGGCCTTGTGCTGCAGAGCCTGCATGTTCATTATTAGCTATCTGTGAAAGCCAAAAACGAAGGGATGAGAGAATAATTGATCCGTGAGGATGATATTATATGGCGGGGATTCTGTAAGGGAAAAGGCATCTCTCTCTACGCAACTTGAAAGGATCTTTCATTTCTTATTACTCCTCCTGTCCTAATTATAAGATAAAATTGATTTTTTTAGAGAAATTAAGGAAGCCAATTAAATTACTTTAGAGTATTTTTATTTTTATTTTTTTCTCCAAAATAATTAATTTGACTAATAAAATAATATATAATCCAAGGATACTAAAAATATAAACACTTTAAAGTAATTTAATTGGTTTCCTTAATTTCTCCAAAAAAGTCAACTTTATCTTATAATTAGGACCGGAGGGAGTATATTATTATCATTATACGGTGGCCGCTGCTTCTGGTTTTTCGTTTGTTTGATCCTGATAATTACGAAACAGCCAGCTTTCCAAGGAAAAAAAAAAATGCAAACTACATAGTAAAAACCAAAATAAAAAAAAGGGTTTAAGATACAGATTTAATAATAATGTTTTGTTAAAGGTGTGCCAGCCTCAATACAGTGTTGTAGCTGCAAAATTACCCATAAATATTTCAAAATGAGGTAAGAATAATAAAACCATTAAGTTTATTTATGGGGCTCACAGAGTCAAGTCAAATGTTTTCTCTAGTATACATCAGTTCTTTGACTTCTTTCACTAATTATTTTAAAAATTATTTATTATTTATAATTAATTTTAACCATTTCTCAAACAATCACTAACTAACAGAGTATTTTAATGATTCGATCCCACAACGTGAACCCTTATCAGGTCCCTTTGTTTTGGTCCCCTCTCAATTTCCAAATTACTAGTGGGGGTAACTGCGCGAAACATAACACAGTGTGGGTTTGGGATCATTTAATCTTAGAGAATAAGTTTTTATTATGCAAGCTGAGATAAAATTTCTCTCACATACTTACCTTATATACTGTGTGAATCACGATTTATAAACACTTATTGTCAAAAAATACCAAACGAGCACCAGTCAAAAAAATTCGCGCAAAACTCCATCCGCCGTGGTTCCAGGGTCTCTAGTTCCGTTGTTGTCTGAAACCTAAACTCGAAGATTTCCCAGCCTCGAACTTTAATAAATCGAAGAGCTTGAAGCCCCTATTTCAAGTCCTAACTTGTTTTCATTGAGATTTTTTTGGTAGGATACGATTTGACCGAAGATATTTGTGACGAAACCCAGATATACCCCGGAAGGAAGGGTTTAATTCTGTCCATGGGAGCCGCGGAAATTAAAAATATGGAAAGGGAACGAACCCGGAAACGGCCTCGTCTAACGTGGGACGATGCCCCATCTTCTGAGACCGAGGTTGCTTCATTGCTATGCTTGGATTTCTTGATTAGGTTTTAGGGATGGGTACAGCTAATTAGATGAAATCTGACAAGGAGTTGGGATGGTTCTCCGTTGCTTCATCTTGTAGGCGAATAGGGCTCTTGTGTTGGGTGATGGAGTGTTTCAAAATAGGCATGCATCGCCTCCAAGAAGGGACGACGATCGTGAAGGCCATTACGTGTTTAATCTTGGCGAAAATCTCACTCCTAGATGTAAGTTCACCGTAATTTATTTACCTTTAGTCATATTTAAGCCTTCTTTTTTTTGGGAAACCAACACAATGGTGTATGCATCTGCATGCTTTCTCTGTACTATTTGACTGAATGTTCAGTGCTGTTGTGCACGGCTTTGTTCATATTTTTATTTGTAACTTTTGGTTCCTGGCCTTTGTGTTCGGTCTTACGCTTAAAGTTCCCTTATTTTCCTTCAATAAAAAAAATATATTGACGGACTCTTTATTTCGGTAGTTTTTTAGTTCATTCCCGCTTTAGCTTCTTGTTCAACCTTGCTTGATTCATGTCACCTATAATTCAATATGTTTTAGTTTTTACATTCAACACGTCAGTCGATATTTACTCATTTTGAAACAATGCGTATGACACCTGAGCGTCATGTTTTCTGTTATGTGCCGTGGTGCTACATTATGTGCTCTTTTTTTAACCCCTGTTTTGCTGGTAGCTTTTTGCTGTTGTAGTTTCCAGATTTTCTCTTGAGAAATATTTCTCATCGTCTCTTTCATATTTAACAGATAAAATCCTCAGCAAGATGGGTGAAGGTTAGCGGTCAAGTGCATCTGAATATCAGATTTTATGTTTTTTGATTGCTTGTGTCATTCGGCATATTGCTAGTGCTGTAGGCACATTTGGTCGAGTTTTGGAATGTTGGGACCGCCAAACACGAGAATATGTGGCCATCAAAGTAGTCAGGAGCATACCAAAGTACCGTGATGCTGCAATGATTGAGGTTGATGTGCTTCAACGTCTAGCAAAGAATGAGAGAGGCAGTTCACGGTAAAAGATTTGGATGCAAATGGCTGCTAGAATTCGATTAGATGTTTTCTGGGACAATTGATACTTACCCCATACTTCCCTCATCGCAGTTGTGTACACATTCGGAACTGGTTTGATTACCGGAATCATATATGTATTGTAAGTATGCTCTTTTTATTTCTTTCCACAAAACACTTTCCTTGATTTAGCATTGCTATTCTGATTAATTGCTGCAATATGTTATTGCGTTTTTTAGTTGCATCGCCTACTGGGACTTAGTTTTTGCATTATGCAATGGATCGGACTGATGGAACTCCCCCCAATCCCCCGGGGGAGTATTTTGGTCATTGCATTGTGACCTATTGGTTGCTCCAGTGCTGTTGTGTTGTATTTGCATGCCTATAAAATATTTTAGTCTACTTTCCAGTTTCCAGGAATGAGGTGTGGGTTGTGCCCAGTTGTGCTACAAGTGAATGGCTTTTTTAGTTCAGATGTAGTGTGTTGTTATGTACATGTCAATGTGGGCTTTATTCATAGATCTGGGAACTAAGCAGAATCCTTCCTTTCAATTCATTTTGATGGTGTTACCAGGTATTTGAGAAGCTTGGACCAAGCTTATTTGATTTTCTTAAGAGAAATAAATACTGCTCATTCCCTGTGGATCTTGTTCGGGAATTTGGACGACAGCTTTTGGAATCTGTAGCATGTCTGTGGATTATTTTTGCTCTTCGGTTTATCTCACGTTTTATTCTTACTTCATAAATCAACCACTGTTTTCCTTTGGCCTGCTTAGTCTGTCCAGGGATGCAACATATATTGGATCCATTTCCTTACTAAGATTTTTTGGTGATTTATCATATACAGATATGCATGACCTACGCCTAATCCACACTGACCTGAAGCCAGAAAATATACTTCTGGTTTCTTCTGAATTCATAAAGATCCCTAGCTGTAAGGTACTTAGCATTTTATGTCCCCAAAAATGACATTTTCAATATGGACACAGACTCGGTTATTATATATTTAAGGAAAATTCTTGGAATGATACAGAGGGTTTCCTCAGATGAAATGCAATTCAGGTGCTTGCCCAAGTCTAGTGCTATTAAGCTGATTGATTTTGGTAGTACCGCATTTGATAACCAGAACCATAGCTCCATTGTTTCTACAAGGCATTACCGAGCCCCTGAGATTATTCTAGGTAATTAAGTATGGTTTGGCTGGCAAGAAATTGTTACTTTTATTGCTTGTCTGTCTGTTGTCCTTCAGAGTCCAACATGTAAAACATTTTGGGGTTTGATGTTGGTAAGGGGAAAAGTTCAGACCCCTTGAAAATGTTATTAATGGGGCAATCTCCGTGAATGCTCTCAACACACAGTTCACTGGATTATTTGCCACTTACTACTTTTCATCATGTAGTTCTGCAGTTTGTGATGTTTTCTGCATTGGCAGTTCTAAGTCCCTTTGTAATGGGTAGCACTTTACTTTAAACATATTTGTATCCTCGCATGATGCTTATTCATCATTGATTTTTCCTTCCCTTCTAATTTTGTAGTTCGTGGCCCTTGTGTTATTCTTTGTGATCACGTTCTCCTCAGTCTCAAAGGGCATTTATAATGACAATGCCTTTCACCTCAACTTTAAAAGAGAAAGAAATAGATGAAGTGTCAAACATTCATATCGTGTTAATTTTTAAGATTGTATCAAGTAATGCTTCGTAAGTATGCACAGTGTTACTGCTGATTACTATCTATTAGGATTCAAAACTGTTAATCTTTTTGGCTTGAATTCGTTTTGATGGCAACACAATGAAATGGAGCCATTTTGGGCTGTTTCCTTGGTTGCTTCACTTGGATTAGAGTGAAGGCTATGAAGTTTAGCAGCTAACATGTAGCTATTATGCTTGTTATTTTTTTCCTCTCACCTTCACTTGTCATGATAATTTCAGGTCTAGGCTGGTCATACCCATGTGATTTGTGGAGCGTCGGATGTATTCTTGTTGAACTAATTTCGGTTGGTGTTACTTCTGTCATGATATATTAAACATGTGTTAATTGATTCTTAAACTTGTCGTCTTAGTGGTTTGCATGCGCAACTTTTGTCAGGGCAAAGCACTATTTCAGACTCACGAAAACTTGGAGCACTTGGCAATGATGGAGAGAGTGCTGGGGCCTCTCCCTGAGCATATGGCTCGAAGGTCTAAGTAAGTGTCTCCTTCAAAAGCTGGTTTTTATATAAGTTATGAATCAACAAAGAGGGAAAATGGGCAATAGCCCTGTTTAATTAAAATTTAGAGTCCACTCTATGATGTAGCACCATACTCATTTCCCCAACTTGGCATCATGCAGCCGAGGTGCTGAAAAGTATTTTAGGCATGGAATACGACTAAATTGGCCTGAAGGGGCTGTTTCAAGGGAGAGTATTCGAGCAGTGAGGAAGCTTGATCATCTAAAGGTATATTTATGTTCCTTTTTTTCCTGATCGTTTTCAGTTCTTGTTATTGAGGTCTTGCTCTGCAGTGTGTGTGTATATATATGTATATATAATATTCTTCATGGGTGATCATATCCGTGTATGATGTTTTATGCAGGAACTTGTAGCACGCCATGTGGACTCCCCAAGATCCTCTTTAACTGACCTGTTACATGGATTACTGGCCTATGATCCGTCTGAACGTCTGACAGCTCGCCAAGCCCTTGATCACCCCTTCTTTAAGGATCCTACTTGAGAGAATCGAATTGATATGCAGACTATCTTGCTTCTTGTTGGTTATGTAAAGTTGGGCTGATCTGTCCACAAGTTTTAGCCTAAAAGCGAAATGTTTCTTAAATGTTTATAATGGCTAGATCCTAGATGTTATTGGTTCTGCATCTGTAGTCGCTTTGAACATAAATTAAATAATAGGATAGACTTTCCTTTTTATGTTCTCAATGCTAACTACCGTGTCTCTCCCACTCATCCTTTATTAACGTAACTTAATCCACTCACGGTTAAGATAAATTACAGAAATAGATGAACAGAAAGAATTAAATTGAAGGAAAAAAGTTATTTACGCATTTCAATTATTTCTTTTTGGGATGCGAGAAAGTCGAGATGAAGAGGTTATTTTTTTTTTGTCTTCGAAGGGAAGCTTGTTTTTCATACAAGAAAAAAGTGAAGCTCGTTGTGATCGCGCCCCACGAAAAAATAGCTCGTCAAAAAATCACTGGGAGAGGGATGAAAGTTGAATAAGGGGTGTTTACAGAGTCAACAATTTGGCATCACCAATAATCTCCACATGAACACAAGCCATTCTCAAATCTGTGGAATCTGTTTGCATCTCTCACAACTAGCACAATCTTCAGAAGCTTTGACAAACCCTTGAAAAACGTATGACAGTCGCCACAAACTCTCAAGTTTTTGAAAATGCGAATAATCCTTTTCCCATCTTTGCACCCACCACTTACCAAAGCCAAGCCAATCGCCAACTTCTCACTATGAAACCTTAAGCTCTCCACCTTGGACTCTTCTTCAACATCATGCAATGCAAAATTAATGTTATGAACATGACCAATTTCTTCCTTCATCCTCATCTCTGTTTCTTTCAACACCTCGTGGATTTTCTCTGTAAGTGGATGGGTTTCGTCTCCATTGTAAAAAAAGTGAACTTTCTTGTCTATATCTACCCAGCTACGTCCTGCCTCTTTCTTCAATCCCTTTCTCTTCACCATATATCTTATTTTCTCACTCTCTTTCCAATACCCGGCATTAGCATAGATGTTTGACATCATCACATAGTTGACTGCATTGTTACTATCCAATCTAAAGAGTATCTCTCCTACTTCTTTACCCATCTCCACGTCTCCATGAATTCTACAAGCACCAAGCAGTGTCTGCCATATACCCACATTTGGCTTCAGCGGCATTTTCTCTATAAGATCCTTTGCTTCCTTTATACGTCCAGCTCTTCCAAGCATATCAACCATGCAAGCGTAATGCTCCACTTGTGGTTTGCTTTGCTGATTCCTACAGAAACTAGAGAAGGTTTCTTCACCTTCTTCAATAAGTCCAGAGTGGCTACAAGCTGAGAGTACAGCCAAGTAAGTCACATTGTCTGGTTTGATTCCATCTACTTGCATTTCATTGAAAAGATCGACGGCCTTTTCTCCAATGCCATGTTTTCCATAGCCAGTGATCATAACTGTCCAGGAAACCACATTTCTTGCCGGCATCTCTCTGAAAAGTGCATCTGCGTCATCTGTTAGCCCACATTTCATGTACATATCCAAAATTGAATTAGAAACCGATATCTCTAAACCAAATGGGAGTTTAATGGTATAAGCATGCATTTGCTTCCCTAGCTCAACAAGGGCGAAATCGGCAAATACACCTATGAGGCTTGAAAGCACAAAACCATCCACTTGATGTTTCTTTTCCCTCAGCTGCTGAAAGAAGTCCATGGCTTCTGGCAAATTGTCTTCTAGGGCATATCCAAGAATCAGCGAGTTCCAAGATATCACATTCTTTGGTTCAATTTGATCAAACACCCTCCTAGCTTCCACTATGCACCTGCATTTGACATACAGATCAATGAGAGCACCTGAAACAGTTGATTGGATCAAATATGGGAATCCTTGCGTGATTAATGAAGCATGTACTTGGGTGCCTTCCCTTACTGCACCAAGACAACTACATGCCTTCAAAATACTTGAATATGTATATTCATCAGGAATGTCACCTCTTTCTTGCATTTTCCGAAATAGATTTAAAGCCTCTTCACCATGTCTTTTGAGGGTGTATCCAGCAATCATTGCATTCCAGCTTATGAGATTTTTTACTGGCATAATGTTAAACATTCTTGCTGCCTCACTAACCCTATCACATTTTGAGTACATATCAATAATAGAATTGGCCACAACAGGCAGCCATTCAAAACCAGATTTTGCACAAACCCCATGAATTTGTGTTCCATTCTCAGCTATAGCCATAATTCCGGCAGCTTTTAGATTGGTGGACAGTGTGAACTCATTAGGCTTAACAGATGAATGGCCCATTTTAGAGAATAAGGATAATGAGGTTTTAGCATCACCATCTTGTAAATAGCCGCACATCAAAGCCGTCCAAGAGACCACATTTCTCTGGGGCATTTTATCGAACACACAACAAGCAAGGTTAATCCTGCGGCATTTCGCGTACATATCTATGAGATCATTGTTTACCACCATATCACGCCCATATCCCAACATCTCTACTAACCCATGTACTTGCTTCCCCTGATCAAGCAAACAGTCCTTCGCACACCTCTTCAGGAGCCCGGTTAATAAGTGTCGGTCATTCATCAATGGCAGAAGATCACAAATTACTTTGCGGCAGAAGTTAATGGAACTTTCATCCACAAGGGCACTTATGGGAACGGCAACAAGAAATCATGTTCTTAGACAGATGGAAAATCATTTCGTGCCTGCTTTGAGCAATTGTATACAGATAGCGCAGCTAAAGAAAATCCATGCTTGCGTCGTCAAGCTATCGTTATCACAGAGCAACTTCTTGGTGACAAAAATGGTGGATGTATGCGACAATTGTAGCGATATAGATTACGCGACCCTGCTTTTCCAACAACTAGAAGAACCAAACGTGTTTTCCTACAACGCGATCATCAGAACTTACTCCCACAATCACCTATATAGACTCGCAATCAGTATGTTCAAGCATATGATGAGACATCCACGGAAATCAGCAGAAAATGTTATTTCACCAGACAGATTCACATTCCCATTTTTGATAAAGTCATGTGCAGGGCTTTTGTGCCAACGTCTTGGCCAGCAAATTCACGCACAACTATGTAAGTTTGGGACCGATTCCCTTTGTATAACGGAGAACGCGCTGATAGATATGTACACAAAATGTGATGATTTGACAACTGCATACAAAGTGTTCCAGCTAATGACCAACCGAGATGCAATTTCTTGGAATAGCTTAATCTTTGGACACGCACGGTTGGGCCAAATGGAAAGTGCAAAAGATCTGTTCGATGAAATGCCTTGTAGAACAATTGTTTCTTGGACAACAATGATTACTGGGTATGCAAGAGTTGGCTGCTATTCTGAAGCATTGCAAATTTTTCGCGAAATGCAAATGGTTGGTATCGATCCCGATGAGATTAGCATCGTCTCTGTTTTACCTGCTTGTGCACAGCTAGGAGCTCTCGAGGTTGGGAAATGGATTCACATGTACTCTGATAAGAACGGGTTTTCGAAGAAGACTAGCATTTGCAACGCACTAATTGAAATGTACAACAAATGTGGTTGCGTTGATCAGGCTCGGGACTTGTTTGATCAATTGGTTGATCGGGATGTGATTTCTTGGAGTACAATGATAGGAGGATTGGCTAATAATGGTGAAGCTCATGAAGCACTGGAACTCTTCAGAGATATGCACAGAACACAAATAGTTCCAAATGCGATAACATTTCTTGGAGTCTTAACAGCTTGTACACATGCAGGATTATGGAAAGAAGGATTAGAATGTTTCAATTGTATGAGAGAGGATTACCATATAGAGCCAGAGATTGAGCACTATGGTTGCTTAGTTGATCTTCTAGGACGCTCGGGACGGCTTGATCAGGCTCTTGAGACGATAATGAAGATGCAGGTAAAACCAGATTCAAGGATATGGAATTCTCTACTTAGTTCTTGCAGGATTCATCACAATCTTGATATGGCTATTATGGCAATGGAACACCTTCTAGAGCTTGAACCAGATGAATCTGGGAACTATGTTTTGCTTGCTAATATATATGCGGAGCTTGGAAAGTGGGAGGCTGTATCGAGCATTAGGAAACTCATTAGAAACAAGAGAATCAAGAAAACTCCAGGGTGCAGCTTGATTGAGGTTGGTAATGTAGTTGAGGAGTTTGTATCAAGTGACGATTCAAAACCCTTCTCAAAAGATATCTTCTGGATCCTAGACGTGTTGACTTTGCATCAAGATAGAACCAATGAAGTGAAGGATTTCGAGCAGGAGCTTACTGATCAAGCTTTGTGTTAGGCTGTAAGGTTTCGTTTTAAACCCCTTCTCAACAAAGAGGGGAAAGATTTCATTTTGTTCAAAGGCGTCCCATCTTCTCGTAGTGCAAAGCTCTACTTAAATGTAACGACCTTTTCTCTTATTTGTTTCAGTTTCCACAAAAAACGTATGTCTAGTACAGGAAAACAAGTCAATTAACAGTACCTACATTGAATATCCACATATAACAGAACTAACCAGAAAGGACGAATAAATGGAAGCGAAACACAGATCTTGAGGCAGACACGAAAGAATCACTTGATAAACAGAACTACAGCAAAGAGAGGCCGCATATGACAATGATTGCATAAGAAGCACAATCCATAAACATAGCATCCATCACGTTCCGCATCACCAAACCTGCTTCCAATGCTCGACTAAGATGTTCAACCCAGTGATCTCCATCAGAAGAAATTTCATTTTGTCTTCCTGCAACCTGTCTTTGTTTACCAGTAAAAAGTTGCACAGCCACAACTGTTACATTTGTCACCAAAGCCAAGTAGAGTGGTCTAAAGCTCAGTACACTCTTTACATATCTGCTATCTAGCAAAGGGAATCCTAGATTAGATAAAACTACAAGCAGGGCTACACAAATAGAACAACAAAGGCGGGTAATCTTTGATGCAGTGATGGCAGAACTTATTTCGCCAGGGGTGAAAAATTTAGTGTCCCTAGACTGCAACCGTGACTGTTGCTCAGTTCCTGAAGTACGAACAGATGAATCTGGAGGAGGTTGTACTTGATTAACTTCTGAGGTAACCACATAGGAACCTGGAAGCTGTTGCACTTGTTCAACTACAGAAGTAGGTAAGCTTGAAATTCCATTTTGTTGCTCAAATTCATGCAAAGGTGTCTGGCTGCTGCCGTTGTTGGCACTAGAGTGGTAGGGATCAGTCACAGGCTCAGCTTTGAGCAAAATAGGATCTGACTCCTCTGCCTCACCTTGCGGAGAAACTGCCCATAAAAATAACTGATCAGTAAAAGTGGGGACAGAAGTTCTACATTTTTAGTTGATAAGGAAAGCATTAACTAACAGTTATGACTTGTGACAATGGTTTGCAAGGTTTCATATCCCTGAACAAACCCGAGTTCAGATATAATGAGATATTTAACGAGTAGTTACTTGGGTACAAGATTAAAACCAGAGAATCTAGTTTGTCATCATCTAACATCTCATTTTCCCGCCGAGCAAAATTAAACGTGACATCTATTCTACCCCACTAGCTTGTCCACTCAGTGTCCAGCTTAACAATAGTGTATCTAAACAGCCTAAACTGCCTTACTTATGGTAAAGCTCAGCGTCTATGTAGAAAAAAAAGAATGCAGGCGGCTTTAGTGACATCAAATAGTTATTTTCCTTCTAGGAGAGATGCTTCTTATAGGTGCATAAAAATTCACTGAACTATCAAGGGACAGTGTGTGTAGTGAAAGTCCATTACAAAACATTCATATTCTTAGGTAACATAACCTATAACAGCAACATCCTAGTTCTGTTACTCTGAAGCAGAGTGAGGATGTAACTATGTATGTATATGGACAGTGATCCACCCTTCAGAATTTCTGAATAATTTTTCTTTCTCGAGATTTAAACTCCAAAGTACCAACCACACACTTTGGTTTCACCTTATTATAGATTGCAAATCTTTCTATCATCTTCCCATGGTGTTTTCTCTATAAAGGGGAGACCAATGCAGCCATCCAAGAAGTGAATCATTAAAATTGAAGTTTGAAACACTAAGCCTCCTATTGAAATTCAACCGACTAGAGAGCAAAGCACGGAGTGTGTCCCTGCTATCGCAGTCGCATAGAACACTACTTAACGAGTCACATAATCTCCCGTCAATGAATACTCCAAGTACCAGCAGATTTGAAATTAAAAAAATTACACATCAATTACAATATTTAGTTGATACATGGCCAGTCTATTCGCATTTAACTTAAAAGGAGATTTGCCGCCAAAATAATATATTTTCAGTGAAAGGAGATTTGGAGATAGAAGAAGCATACCAGCGGTGTTTGGATAGGAGACGAGAGGTCGAATGGCTTGATCGTCTGCAATTAACGGCTGGGATAACGAATCCGCATCACCACCGGAAGGTTGGACGTAGGACGGCGGAGGGGGAGGCTGAAGAGCGTGGGTCCGACCCGTTATAAGGGCAAACCGGTCGGATCCCCGTTCCAAGATTTTCCTTCTTCGGTCTACTCTGGCGTTCGCAGCCATCACGTAAACCCACTGACGAAGACAGAATGCCGCAGGTTTTTTTTAATTATTCACCTATACTATATGTCTTTATCAAGGGAAAGTCTTATTTTGGCCAAAAAAAACAAGGGAAAGTCTTATGATTTATTAATGGAAGAATTAATTATTCTACGGAGTATGATTTATTTTGAAAAAATTTATTAGAAAATAAAAAATTTTAGAGACAAGATCAAAATATTTAGCTTTATCAGAAAATAAAATCAAATATCCATTATATTAAGCCTATATAATCGGCAAATTCTTGAACACTGGGTTTAATGAAAAGAAAGAATGATCAACCAATCATAAGTGCTTCGAACAAGAAATAAATGTGTGTGTGCGTGTGCGTGTGCGTGATGGGAGAGTCTCACAGTGTAACGCATGTTTAAATTTCTGCCAAGAAAAGGGCTTAATAATACGAGGATGTTTATGCTAATATAAGCTGCTTTTCTTGCATCCTAAATATTCTAACCATTTCAGCCAATAAATACTCAAAAAAATGAGCAAAGTCATTTGGTTCATATTAATTCAGTGACGCGTGGCTAATTGCAGCGCCTGTTGTTTTAGTTTGAAGTGCTTGACAAGTAAGTAGCATAACAAGGTGCATATCAAAGGGCTCATTTTGGAAAATAGAGGGTTCTTCTTGATTCTTGACGAATTAATAAGCATTGATAAGTCTTCAAGGACTTGTAATTTAATTAAGATATGATATGAGAATAGATAATAAAATATTCAGATTAAATGAATTAAAAAAACAAGTATAAATTTTGATATTTAATAGTAGGGCGGCGTTTCACTTCAATTCAAAAAAAAAAAAAAAAAAATAGTAGGGCGGCGTTCAAATTAAATGAATTAATGAGTACGCAACTTGACTCTTGAATTTTGGTTATCATATTCTATCTCCTACTCTAAATATAAGGTATAATTAACTTTTTTGTATGTAAAGATTAAAGAAGCTAAATAAATTGTTTTAGAGTATTTATATTTATCATTTTTTCTTCAAATTAATTTATGTGACTTATAAATTAATATATAATCCAATAATACACAACATATATTATGATTAAGTAATTTATTTAATTTCCTTAAATTTACTTTAAGAAAATCAACTATATCTTATATTAAAAATCAGATGAAATATAACAACATTAATCTCCAACCATCCAATACGGAGGTGACATAAGATATCGATGCTGGCCAAAAACCCCAAGTTCTAGAAGGGAAATAGAGAATATACGATGGAGGATATATAAGTTTGTATTTAGGACTTTCTCTAATACACCAAGTCTAATATTAATCAATTAACATCTTATTTTAACTACAGAATCAAACCTTATCTAGCACTGTGATGTGTGCGTATATACACATTATATACGTAAGCATCATATATGTCAATCCCAACGAATACATAATAATTAACTAGTTTCAGCCTCGTGTGTGTTATATACTTATCTAATATACTCTGTTTATATACACCACCAAGTTTTCTGCAATGTGAAACCAACTACAAAGCCTTTTTCTGAAAACAAATCAATCCAGTCTTCGTTAATCCAAATCGCTATTAGCCTAATTAATGACTTGTGTGTTTCTATCCCTCTCTCTCTCTCTCTCTATATATATAATGATATTGTTGTTTGCGTCGGTCAGTAGCCATGAAAGAAGTATTTGTTAATTTGTTGTATATATATAGCTGCCTGGAGAACGGTAGATAAGGACTTTCATGGTGACAAATGGAGCCTTCTTGTCCTGCACTTCAACATTAAAAACTTTATACTACCTATTCTATTTAATATAAGAGCTGATTGACTACTTGGGGTAGATTAAGGAAGCTGATTATGTTAGTTATTTATAATATATAGATTGATTTTCCTAAAATACTATATTGCGTCGTGACCATCTTAGATAAAAAATCTTTAATGTACATGTGCGGTCAATAAGGATATACTTTAAATCGTATATTTAGTACTAAATCCAATAATCAACCAGCTCCTTTTCTTATAACACTCATCAGCTCTTACATTAAAGACCAAATATACTAATAATTAACATACAACTTAAGCCTGCTTTATTATGTAGTTTGTAAAGATTGAGCACATATATTGGCAGAATAATGAATGAGCTTAATTATTTCATTTTAAAAAAATTAAATGCTCAACACATGCTAGGGTTTTCAGCTAAATTTATATTGCATGCATACAAACTTAAATTTCACTATATACTACTCCCTCCGGTCCTAAATATAGGACAAAATTTGTAGTGTAAATTGCACTATAAACTTTGTCCTATATTTAGGACCGGAGGTAATATAAATTAAGCCTGTTTTATATATGTCCACGATAAAGATTAAGCCTGATTTGTTCTAATTTCTTTGATCTTTTTTAACAATTTTGTTTAATTTATCGACACCTTTGAATCAGCAGGATGTTCCAGTAATTAGTTTATTGCTATCTGGCGCATGCCACGATACGTACCTACAAATTCGGACACACGAAATTGCTAGATTTTGAGTAGATCACAATGACCTAACTCAGATTTCTTCTAACTAGTTTTTCCTTATTGCTAGGTTATTATGTTTGTATATGTTAATTATATATAACTAACCTTAGTCTTAATGTGCGAAAGCTCTTTATATCAGAAGAGTGATTAGTTTCATCAGAATTTCATTTCGTTTCATACTTAATTAATTTAGATACCTAAAGCAACATCCTCGCAATTTTCCAATGAACATATATATATATGAATTGAAAGCTTCAATAATGCACTTAGCTGGTGTTTTCAGAACAGGTGAACATGATCGGGACAGTTGAAATTGAATATTATTTGAAGTGTAGCATAAGAAAGCTTTGGATTGTCTTTTATTTGTTCTCAAACGCCAGAGGCATAGTTATATTTTACTTAATAATTCAAATCCAAAGCTATGAATCTTCCCCAAATCATAACTAACCTTTGAAAAAAATAAACAGATCCCCGGCAATTAGTTCAATTCAAACACGTAAATTCAGCTTTCACATTCGAAGACGTACGATATCTCAGTACGTTCTTCGTCTCAAATAAGGGCAATATCTCTTATCAGTTAGTTCATATATTACTGTACTACACAAAAACATAAACATAAGGCTAACTTGTGTCTGACTGTAAGTATATATTTACAGGCAAAGATCGTTTAATGATAAATACTCTCTCCGGTCCTTAATATAAGACATATTTGAGAAGTTTATTTTAATTCTAAATATATAAGACATATTTTTTATATTTGTCAATCTTTTTCTATTTTACTCTAATATTACCTTAACAATAACCAAGAATTAGAGAGAATATAATAAAGGAATTTAAGAAGATAATTAGGATGTTATAGAAAATACATACTTCTTATTAACTAATTTAACAACTTCTATAATATAACTAAATTAGGTAAACATGTCTTATATTATAAATCAAAGAAGTAATCAAAACAAGACATGATTTGGGAATCGTATCAGCATCGATCGGCAAGCTAATAAATTACATCTGCTAGCTGTACTTGAATGTACCGCGCACACAGATACATTGGATTAAAATCTAAAATATATATGGGTCACAGGTATATTATAAATCACTAATATATAAGAATACAAGTATGTATTATATATATTGAACCAGAGAATCTTACACACACGTACATGTGATAAAGAAAGAACATTACTTATATTGTAAACTATTGTTGAAAAAATATGGAGAAATGTCCCCATGATGAAAGCCTTAAGCTCTCTTATATATACACACAAGAAAAAAAAACCCCGTGAGAAAAGCGAAGAAAAAGAGAAGTGTAATAGTGCTTGTTTCTTATGGGCTATACGTGCGAGGGAGGGAGAGAAGTAGTCTTTGAGAAACTCTTGTGTAGATATGGGTTTTGAGATGTGTAGAAATTAAAGAATATAATATAATAATTATTTACGTGCGGGTGTGTGTAGTGCAAACTCCCGTAATTTCCATACGCAAGCTGGGTTGGTTGATATTGTGAGACATTATACGCGTAATGAGTAACGACCGAGTGTAATTGCTCCCCGGGTCATCTCCGTGCTTATACTTTCTAGACATTTATATATATATATATTTGCAACGAAAAGTATTGCAATTACGTCTATATATGTAGACAAGAATCCATAAAAACCAAATTAAATCAACTTTCCCCATCGAAGCAAAAGACTTGACTTGAGTCATCGCAATTCCACGCTTCAATTTGAATCTAAGAAATGTATTTGGTCCTGTGGATATATAAGCGAAAGTGCGTAAGTATATAAGTGTCTCTACGTATGTAACAAAGGTTAAAAATTTGGGGAAATTGCACCTAAGTCCCAAATAAGAGAAAATACGATAAAAAGGTTCCTTAAAATCTCAAATTTGAAGTGAAGTTCCGTAGGACATTTTTGTAATATATTCTAAATGTGAAAAGACACAAATACCCTTAATGAAATCAAGAAAAAGGCAATATGATCAAACCTTTCTTCACTCTCTCCCCCAATAGCCCCTTTGTTATTCTCTCTCCCTGTTAGTTGTCGACGTCACCTTAGGCAACCTGATCTCTTCGGCATTGTTGTTCGTTCTCTATTGGTATTGAGTAAACGTTCCCGTCACCTGAGTAAACATCGCGGAGAAAGTAGACTCAGCCTCCCTTCACACCTAATTGTTTTTGTGCTGCAAATTTTGGCAGGCGGTTTCATATTATATACTAAGATCCTAGAGTTATTGTTTATGTCTACTGAAACTTTGAGTTGCAATTTAAGTTTTGTTTCTCTTTGCTAACTCTATTGTCCTCCTTTATATTTTTGAACTGTTTAGTATGCTCTGTTTTTGCATTACAAGGGAAAAAGAATGAAGATGAGGGTGAAAGTTTTGTAGCTACAACACCTGATGTGCAAATTAAAGGGAAAAAAAGTGTTGTTAATAGATGCAGCGGTAGTTGTTTATATGTGTGATGAATTTGTTAATGATAACTGTAGGTTATATTTAAATGTTTTAATTGTGGTTTAATTGTGTTTAGGCAGGGTTTCAAATGTTTTCTATGTTTTTGGGTATTTTGTGCTCATTTTATGCATTAAAAGTGGGAATTAATCAATGTGGGGTAAAAGTTATGTGGTTAGAAATTCTAATGTCTGAAGTCAGAAAGTGTTGTTAATAAAGGCAGCAATAGTTGTTCATCTAAGTAGTGAACTTGTTAATGACAAATGTATTGTGTAGGTGGATAGCGGTCATGGCTAGCACATCTAGGAATAATCTAAAGTGACGCAGATAATGACTATCAAAAGATAAAGTTGTTCGTAGCCTATTCATGGAATGAAATTCTACAAACAATTTGTAGAATTTGAAATTCCACATGATAGTCATTAAGTTTTTTTCTTTCTTATTTTGAATATGCAAGTTGAGGTTTGCCACAAATTCATTTTGTTAGTGAATTGACCTTGTATGTTTTGTATCTTTTGTAGTTCAGTTTCTATATTACATAAATTAAGGCTCCTTTATCATGTGAAGCGATTTGCAATAATACTGCTCTAGAGAATTAATTAATTAAGGATCCTTTATCTTATATGTGATAAGTACTGTGCAACTTAGTAAGAAGTGTAGCTAATGTTTTTTTTTTGCAACTTAATTAATGTTGTGTGTAACTTTGCGATGCAATTGGGAAATTTAAGAACGTTTGTCTTTGGTGCAAGGGCATAGTCAGGGGAGCAGAACAAAATAGCCTTACAAGTTTGATTGTAATCAGGAGTAGTCGTGAATGTTCATGGAATGTTATTTGTAACTTATTTTATGGTAAACGTTTTGACGCATTGTAGTGCCTTTATATTAGTAGTTAATGAAGATTATGTAGATTTTTTGTATATGAGTGATTATTAACATCAAACCTTTTGCATACTTAGTGTTATCATTGCAATATGTCCAGATTATGTCCTTGGTGCAAGGGATTGCCATGACAACCCCAGGGGCTTTTATTGACAAGTCCATGAGCATTTATTTACAAGTTTATGGGCCTCCAGTAACTTGTTCATGGGAGTCTAGTGACTTGTACATGGGAGTCCACTGACAACCCAATAGATGTCCATTGACAAGTCCTTGAGTGTCTATTGATAAATCCATGTGCTTGTGTTTGTCAAGTTAGGGAGTTAACAATGACAACTCTTTCATCTCTCTAAATAATATGTTCACCTAATTAATATAAAATTATAAATACACAGGTAGTTTATAAATATATCCACACATAATGCGAAATCAAAAGTTGTTCATAGCCTGATTGCACTTTCACCACATTATACAAATACATATAAATATATGTTAAAAAGTGTAGGGAATTGCAGTGACAACTCAATATGCATGTACTAATAGCTTTATGTGCCTGTTTTGATAACTTCATATTCATATATTGACAACTGAATATACATCGGAATACAAATTATCATAAATGTTAGTTGGATATAATACCATATTATATCCAACTTTCATTTACATATTCAAATGCATCTACAAGGTACTAACCACATATTTACAGACCAACCAAAAAAATCATATGGTTTGCATTATATGGTTTGCATTTCTATCCAATAACTTCCTAACTTAAAGTGGGTATAATGACCTTTACAAAAAAGAGTATGAGATGCATTTTCCAAAAAAAAAAGACCCAAGCCACCAACATTGATCAGTTTGGATTAGGATTCTTGCAAGTCTTGACAAGGTGTGTTGATAAACCCATTTGTTTTGAAACTAACATTCAATCCTTTTTCGCTTTGGCCTTCCTCGGGGCTTTCTTGTGATTGGTGGTTGTAATATCGTTTGTGTCATCATCTGTGTCTTTAGATTTTTCCTAGACGTGCTAGCCATAACCACCATCTACCTGCACAATACAGTTATCATTGATAAGTTCACCAACTATATTAACAACTATCGCTCCCTTTATTAACAATATATTCTGAGTTCACACATCAGAAGTTTCAACCACACAACTTTCAACCCATTTTGATTAATTCCCACTTTTAATGTATAAAAAGAGCACAAAATACCAAAAAACATATAAAACATTTGAAACCCTGTCCAAACACAATTAAACCACAATTAAAATATTTAAATATCACCTACAATTTTCATTAACAAGTTTATCATGCATATTAACAACTATCGTTGCATCTATTAGCAACATCTTTTTTCCTTCGCACATCAGGTGTTGTAACCACAAGACTTTCCACCTCATCTTCATTTCTTCGCCTTTGTAATGCAGAAACAGAGCATACTAAACTCGAACATAGAGCACAAAATCTAAACCCTACACAAACACATTGGAACTTCAACCACAACATATGCATTGCATTTAACTAGGTCATCGTTGATAGTTCACAAATATAAAGGAGGACACTAGATTCAGCAAAGGGAAACAAAACTTAAATTGCAACTGAAAGCTTCAGCAAACATAAACAATAACTCTAGGATCTTAGTATATAATATGAAACCACCTGCCAAAATTTGCAACACAAGAGCAATCGGGTGTGAAGGGAGGCCGAGTTTGCTTTCTCGGCATTGTTTACTCAAGTGATGGCAACATTTACTTGATGCCGATAGAGAACGAATAGCAACACCAATGAGATCAGGTTACCTAAGGCGACGCCGAATCTCATTAGCATCACCAACAACTATCGAGGAAACAGAATAACAAAGGGGCTATTGGGGGGAGAGTAAAGAAAGGATTTGACTATGCTACCCTTTTCTTGGTTTCATTAAGGGTATTTGTGTTTTTTCACATTTGAAATATATTGTAAAAATGTCCCACGAGACTTCATTACAAATTTGAGGTTTCAAGGGATCATTTGGTCGTATTTTCTCTTGCTTGAGAATCAGGTGCAGTATTCCCTAAAAATTTTATATGAACTAACGTAGAGGAATGTTCCTTAGGCTAGCAATTAAATTAAAGTATGCTCTAATTTTTAATTTCTACTTTATAATGGAAGGTTAAGGCATCAAAAAGGAAGAAACACTAGAAAAAAAATGAAAATAAAAATTACATCCAGCCCTTAATATAAGAGGTGATTGACTAATTTAGGTAGATTAAGAAAGTTACTTATGCTAGGTATTTGTAATAAATATAGATTTTTTCCCCTAAAATACCATATTTTGCTATGAAACAATATACTATTACCTCCAATGAATGGATTTGTAGATATAAATTCCCTCAATTTGTCTTACATTGTACACAACTTAATTAGAAGTTAAATTTATATAATAAAATGATGTGCTCTAATTTAATTATTTGGATCAATCCTGCCTTTCCTTAGTTGTCTTCTTTTTTCTAATCGGAATCAAATGATCGAAACCCTTTAAGGAGGACGGGGTCCCAGTTTTTGTATAGAAAATTTAAAATAAACTCGGGAAGATTGTCTCGACATTCTGTATTATATAATATTATACATGCAATTAATTGATATATGAAAAGATTTGAAATATAAATTGAATGATATATATATATATATATATATATAGTTTTCTAGTATGCTGCCAAAACAGGATAAGATTAAAAAGAGAGATGTTGCTTTAATTTGTGAAAGGTGTTACTACTAATTAATTAAATAAAAAGATCCAAAACAAAACGAAACACAATAATTAAACACAATAAAAATGTGGGGAAAAATCGAATAATGGACAAAGGCCAAAAAATCCCCAGATCAGTGCTGGAGATTATTAGATTCCATGCTTTTCGCTTCCGCTTTGTCTCCGATATGTCTTTTATAACAAGCAAATTATGACCATATTTCATCAATTTCATGCAATATATATGCGCTTATTCAATTTTCGCCACTTAACTTTATATATTCCCATTAATTCTAATTGACTTAACCCTGGCCTGGATCTTTTTCTTGGCCAAAAGCAATATGATTCCAAATCAATACGTTTCATTGAACTTTAGGCCATCTCATTTCCTCTTTAATTGATGCTACATGCCCAGCAGTACATCATTCTTTTTTTTTAATAAAAGAGTAAATTTAATTTATTCTTTGGATTTTAAATCAGTGACGACATGCATGGATAATAGGAAAAATGAAGGAGACAAGAAACAAGAACACAGAATCCTGGGAATCGGTCATGGAGAGGCAAGAGGGTGTTTAGGGTTTATTGATATTATTATAGTTTTATATATTGAGAGTGGTTGCCTTTTGGTGGGGGACTTGTTGCCCTGTTCTTCGTCTAATTTGGACTCTTGCATTGTCCTCATCTGATGACACGGCATCTCCTGATTGGTCCCAGAAATCAATTAGTGGCATTACATTAGGTAAAAAGCGTGGCCCACTCCATCACGTACATGATTGGCTCGTCCTCATGTTGCTTTGTTAAGTGTTACACGTTGGCTCAGAATTTCATGTGGATTCTTCATCTCTGACGAGGTCACGATGGTCATTTTGATCAGATCATTTGAGTCGCTGTATAACTTGAGACTAATATTAATGTCAGGATTATATACAGCTGGTATGAATATTTGCAACTTGAAGGTGAAGACCCACGTTTGGTGAAATCTTCTCAAATACCACTCTTTTTAAGTTTCCCAGTCTTGCTTCTCTTCTTCATTAGCTTGTCATGCATGGTGAACCATATTAAAGAAGGCTTCCTGGTTTCTTTTACGTTTACAATATCTATATTGGTGCAGTATTTCTCAAGTAAGGGTTTCGTTTGCAAGTGAACGAGGCAACAACACCCTCACATAATTAAACATCAAAACCCGGATCGAAGGAGAATTTTGTCTCACCATGCAAGTAAGTGTAACTAATCAACCTGCAGATCAATCCATCCTATTATAATTGAGGGAAGTTAATATATACATACAAGTCGATCTTTCCAAAATGGTTTAGATTCAATTCTTTATTTATCATGTTTTACTTTAGTATATGCATGATGATGTGTTAAGTTGTTATTGTGTGCGTGTGTGTGTGGGGGGTACAGAAGGAGAAGGAATCAAGCTGTAGGGAGATGGAGATGTGTGGAGGAAAAGAGGAAACCCTACCACCAGGATTTAGATTCCATCCTTCAGATGAAGAGCTTATCACTTACTATCTCATCAACAAGATCTCTGATTCTAGCTTCACTGGAAGAGCTATTGCTGATGTTGATCTCAACAAATGCGAGCCTTGGGACCTCCCTGGTACTTGCTTACTTGTCTTCATCATCGATTTTTAATTCAGATTCATTATTTGTCAAATATTACAATCATATTTACTCTTCCCGCTTTTTGTAACTCTCTACATACTCTAATCTTAATTACAAAGGTAATCATCTTCCTTCTTTCTTTCCGATCATCATTCACAGTTACCCAATATCTAGGGTTTTTGCTGTACTACCTTCTATAAGATCTCCTTCGTAATGTAAATGAGATGTTATGTTAAGGAGTAGTATTAAAACACTGCATGCTAATCTCTTATATTCTGGTAGATGATATTACGTTCTTTCTCTTCATGTGTATATTAAGGAAAAGATTTGTGTATGTATAACGTTGATGGATGAAATAGGGAAGGCGAAGATGGGAGAGAAAGAATGGTACTTCTTCAGCTTGAGAGATCGCAAGTACCCGACTGGTGTGAGAACGAACCGAGCAACCAACACAGGCTACTGGAAAACCACCGGCAAAGACAAGGAAATCATCAACACCGCCACGTCGGAGCTCCTTGGCATGAAGAAGACTTTGGTTTTCTACAAAGGCAGAGCCCCTAGAGGCGAGAAAACCAACTGGGTCATGCACGAATACCGTATCCACTCTAAATCCAACAAGGTATGTAACTAAAACACACACACACACTGAATATTTGAAGTTATCTGTATCTTTATGTAACTCTCGCAGTTAATATAAGATCTAATTAATTTTTTTTAGAAAGATTAAAAAAACTAATGAATAAATTATTTTAAACTATTTATATTTATAATTTTGATACCAAACTAATAATTTGTGTAGTAAACTAAAATATATAATCTAATAGTATGCATGCAACATATAGTATGATTAAGTTAATTATTTAATATCATTAATCTCTCTAAAAAAAAGTCAACTAAATCTTATATTATGTATCATATCTGATGGGTGGGTATTATATATCTAGGGTTTAATTTCACTGCATAATCATTTCTCGTGTTACGTGAAATTAACAGCAAGATGAATGGGTGGTATGCCGAGTGTTTCAGAAGAGTGGGACGACTAGCGTGGTAAAGAAGTTCCCTTCGAACCATACAAGGGGATCTCTGAATCCATATGGCCTGGACATAGCAAATTTTACTGTTGGTACTGGTATTCATATGCCACAACCCATGAATCTGATGCAGCTTGCAGATCCAGCAGTTCATTTTCTTTACGGAAGGAATATTAATAATAATAGTAATGGTTACATGATGAATCATTCTGTGCCAAGCAATACTACTACTTCTCTGAACCTATCAATGCAACAATCTAATTTCAACTATCCAGTTACAGCATCAGGTGGGTTCAGTATCTCAGGACTAAATTTGAATCTGGGAAATGCGTCATCAGTTGCAGTAGGTGATGGAACAACAACTACGTCGCCATCACAACCCATTTTGCGACCATTAATCAGTAACCAACAGGTTTTGGTGAGTTCTAACAACGTTGTCACACCTGTCACTTCTCTCGTTGCAGACAACCTAGGAGGCTATGGTGTGGATATCAGCAACGTCGTCAATCCTCAGACTCAGATCAGTAGTAATAGGTATATGGGCATGGCGGATCACTGTGTGGACCTCGATGCTTACTGGCCTTCCTACTGATAAATTAAACCAGGAGGATGAAGAAGAGGATATAGTGCACCGTCTTCTAGTTTATTATCATTTATTAGACATATATGGTACTATATATATATCATGCAGAGAGAATTAATATAATTTAACTTTAATTTAGTTGGATCAGCTACCCTCAAAAACTCTCTGCTTACTCAAGCTAGTGTTGTGTTTTAAGTTTCTTGTGTGGGTAATTTCCTTGATTCACCCAGCAAGCCAAGTCTTGTATTCCTTCAGAATCAAGCAACTTTTTCCAATAATGTTTTGGTTTATCAACCTTCTTTAATTTTCTGAATGCAGTATTACTACTCAATTACCATATAGCGATTTCCTTAACTCTCTGATCTGCGCAAGTAACTTATGTTTCGTCGTTTTATTATCTACTCATATACATGTTGGAGCTTGCTCATATAAATTGATTAGAATTTAGAAGCATTGTGCGTATACTTAATTACTGTGCAGTCCGAGATTTTTTTTCCCTGTTTACAAGCTTCCTTTCTTTTTCTCTTCTTAAAATTTACAAAAGTAATATATATATATATATATATAATGGATTCAGTATATTATGGATGTGAATGCAAAGTACAAATGGCTTTTGTGCGTCATTTTTAGGCATTGGCCATGCTAATATTCTCTATATCGTTCTAATTTTATTAAAGGTCCTTCATGGCTTTATATATATTTTCTCTTCAAATGCAGCTAAATACTTTTTTAATTTAGCAATTATTTAGTATATCTAGTATTTGCTTCTTAGGAGCTATTTTGGATTCTACGTATAGATGGATTTTAAATGAAAGGTGGCTCACTTAAAATAATCAAGCCATAAGATTCGAACTTAAAACCTTGATTTAATAGACTGGTAATGGTTTCCTGAAGCATATATCCCAAAAAGAACACCATTTATTATGGCATAATTTCGGTGCGTAATACTGTAGTGCTAATTTTAATAAAGCAATTATAGTTTCCTTGCGTGAATGAAATCATAAATTCCCACCATTTTTTCTTGGGCAGATACTCCAAGCTTTATGAATATCCCAAATCAGTTGGCCACATTGTTACACATGGAAAGGAATTATGCGAATTTCGAAGCAATGTTCAAGAAAAGGGAAGGAACGACTAATTAGAATAAGAATAACTACTCCTCCAATACTTAAGAGTTATTTAAGTAGTTTGGACAGATTTAGGAAGCCAAATAAATCATCTAACTATAACAAATGTGATATGATCCTTCAAAATACATATGTATAACATATACATTAGAAGTTAGGTAAATTAGTTTGAGGTAAAAATGATATATATAGAAGAGACAATAGATTAAAGTATAATATTTAGAGTCAAATCGAATCTCATAACTATCTCCCCCAAAACTTATGTTTCAATTTTTTTTTTTAACTTTTATTTTAATCTAATCCCTTAATTTTGTTTAAGTGACCTAATCCCTCAATGTTTTATTTGTATGATTGTCATCCTTTTAATAGGGGCCATCAGAAATTGGATTGAATAAAAGAAGCTCAATTTACTTCGAATTTAAATCTCATAATTGAAATTTTAAAAAAATCATACGTTGATAGAGATACCACAAATTGAGTTCAACAATGTTTCAATCTAACCTACAGACGGGGCATATGATATGATAGTTTAGTGGGTATAGGCATTTAAAAAAACGGAGTGCAGAATAAAGCAGCGTTCAGTAACGTCAGATATATCGTCAATAGCTCTACAATTCTAATACACAAGCGGCAATGATACGTTGCCCAGCTTCACAGGGTTGAAATTTCCGAGCAGGTCGCAAATACTGTTCACAGAAAAATGAGTATAGTTCCCAAGAAGTCCACGTGAAATGCCAAAACCATCTGCAGGAAACAGTCACAGAAACAGAAACATTGTTACAAGAACACATATATATAGGACAAATTCCAACAGTAGTAATGAAAAGTAAAGCCTCTTGATTTTTTTTTTTTCAAAAAAAGAAAATGGTACATTATATAGGTAGGCAGTTTTCAGTTTCCATTACTCACAAATCATTCTCAAAATGTGATCCATATGCCCAGCAAAACCCCTCCCAGCCGCCATTCTCACACACTACACTGAGGAATTTGAAAATATACGTTAGCTAGCAAAAGCAATAAGCCCCACTTTCTTGATGGTCAGTCAAATGAAATTGATTCTTTACCAGTTTTCATGCATAAACCCATAAAAAGATTAAGAGAGAAAATTACAGATGTGTACAATTCTCAGATCATGTTTACAGATAAATACCAAGCTATGGTAATTTTCAGTTTAACCGAGCATTTATTTGGACATTTATAACATTCTTTGGCCATAATTTCAAGCAACTGCAATGAGGTGGAATCATCAAGTAAGAATTGGTAGGGTATCAGCTTCTCGGTTGAATGATCTTCTTTATGTTGGTCTCGATTTATATAACCAGAGAAATATACGTTTCACTACCTGGTTTTATTTGATTTCAGATAAATTTACAAATTAAAAAAAAAACGTTTAGCCCAAGATCCAAGAACAAGTTCTGTTATGACTCTCCTACATACCCAAATCGATATCATCATACATCTCTCACCAGTCACCAAATCCCAAAGAGCCAATGATAGATATACAAGGGTATTTAACACAACCCAAGGGTCATACCAAGGATCTAGTAAAATTTACAACAGTTATCCTCAGAACTATCAGAGAAGCATGCAAGGACATCATAACACAGAGTGAAGAAACAAGGCAAGATTTACTTTGCACGGCAGTCTTAACAGAAAATGAATGAAAACAGGCAGCAGGCTTCAGTCTAAAAGAATATTGATAATTTCTATCCCCAAAAAATATTAAAAGCGTACCTAACTACTCTTAGTAAAATAAACAAAGAAATCCTCTGTCATCTACTGATCGCAACGCCCTCGTTTAGCTTTACGGCGTGGATGGTATGCGCTTACATTTCGAACTGATTTCTTCGCCTTTCTACTGCAGTGCAGCAGACAAGTAAGAAATGTTGTAACCAGGAGTTAAATAGTTCTAAAATATATTAACATACACAATAACACAAATGTCAAAGGAGAGTGATTAACAAACAGCAGAATCAGAAAAAGAAATTCCATACTGACCAGAAAATGGCAGAGAACACTCTAACCAATAAAATAAAAGGTAAGCCCAAAAGTGCTGATGCCTGCAAATTTACAGTGTTCATCCCAAATGATTGATTATATCAATTTCACTAGTTATTTCATTTGTCTGGAAAGTTGAAATCCTTGGATACATACAGCAAACCATCCTGACTCCTTTGTAGCAAAAGGTCTAGTAAGTTCATGCTTCTCAAGCGTCTCCCGGACAGTAGCTTGTACCTTAAAAGCAAAAGAAAATAAAAACACTATAGCAAGCAATAGAAGATTATCTTTCTGGTATCTCTCTTAATAAGTACAAATAATCGCACTAAAAATTTTCATGAAAGGAAAAAATAGCAGCCTTATCCTCCTACTAAGTAACAATTCTAAACAAGAGAATGTGACTAAAAGATCGCTTTATCAATTCTACGCAATAAGCCATCAAGGCTTCTAACAAGGCACTTGATGGACTGTTGGACTACGGATGAATCAATTTTTTTTTTGGGGGGGGGGGGGGGTGGTTTGTTTGGCTCTTCATTACCATCCATTTAAAGGCCACACAGAAGAGATGAAGCAAGATACCTGGCCATGCGATGTAGTAGCTGATTCCAAGAACTTCCCATAAGCATGAAGGGCCTTCTTTGTGTAGGGCTCTGAGGCCACTAGTAATCTATCAACATGAGGTTTAGCTCCAACAGCAACCTGATCAAGGTATGGCTTGCTTAACTTTTTAGCTTCCTGTCACCCGTTAGAAATCACATCAAGATATACATCATCCGATCAAACTAACTATAAGGTTTAAGTAGTATGCTATGTACCTGAAAATAAGGATCAACAGCTTGTTGTATACTGATCAAGTGTGGAGTAACTACACTCTTGGAAACCTCATAAACTTCAACAACTTTTGTAGTCAACAATGGCACGTGGGGTTCGGCCTTTGTTTTCAGAACAGAACACTGCCCTTTCATAGCTGGGATCCATTTCTTCAAGTGATAAACAAGAGAGAGTGAGAAGGAATGTAACAAAATTTACATGTGTTCAAAAAACCCGCTATTTCTTACATAAAAAAGCAACACCCAAATGACGTGATCAGGTTATGAGCCTATCAAACACAAACTTAAAAGCAGATTCATTTTCTAGCCACTGGGCATGAGTGGAAAAGCTACCATTAAAAATGTGATGCCTATTAAATATACGCATCATTTAATTATTTTACGTTATATATATATATAGAAACATCTCCAGACAGAATACATAAAAATCGGAATTACATAAATTTATAAAAGAAAGACTTACAGTTTTAATTGTTTCCACGTGAGGTTCAGCCCACTTTCCAGCTTGTGCCTTTTTCTCTAGAACCTGAAACAAAAAGCACAACATTAAATACAGAAAACAACATTTCACCAAAATAAATAAATAAATACAGAAAACAACAGGTCCTGTTTGTAGTCATTAAGATAAATTTTTTATTCAATCAAAGCATATCAGGACAAGTATACGAAAGGTACCTTCTGAGTAATCACTTTCAAAGCAGGTTTCCCATGCTCACTCCAATGTGTCTGAAGGAAGGACTAGCAAATTCAAATAGTTTCAGAGCACTCATGAAGAAACCCGTTCTCCTAAACATTATGCAGTATATGACCATTGACCGCAACTAACCTTGCAGTGGACCCAGCGTACAGCAAGCCAAGGTGGAAGCCAGGCATCATAGACCTAATCATTAATATCAGCATTCATCACTCACATGCCAAATGCACATCATTTATACTATTATAATTGTTAGTCATAACTCATAAAAGAGAAACAAGGCAATATTCAATCTATCATTAGTATAGTAGCTAAAGACAGAAACTGTCTATGAAACCCAAAACAACAATAATTTAATAAAGCTACTAAGTGAAATATCATATTGTTAATAACACATCAGATGTCTACAGACTCTCCACCTGTGTTTAAGATCCTTTGTTATTTTGAATTATTTTTCAAAAATATGTCCAGAAATTAGGACGGCTCAACAAAGGCAACCCTAGTAAATCACAACCACGTACTGGGTCTAAAAGCAAATTAAGTATTGCCATTCAATCAACCAATAATTACTTATTTTCCCTTCAATAAAGTGTCATGATGTTATCATTTCCAAAAATTCCCTAGGCGGGTACTTTTCCTGCAATAGGTGAAGCCATTGACACTTGAAAACGCTTCCCTTCGTTTTCAAGAAAAATTAAAATGATTTTCAATATATCACGCTGTCAATCATTAGCCTGGATTATACTGTCCAAGATTACAAGCAAATACGAAAAATAACAGGGTACAAGTATTCATCCAAATAAATAAGTACCTCCATTAGATCTTTTCTTCTGTAACTTTCCTCAAACTTTGAGCTCATAATTTTTTCCTATATCAAAATATTGGGTGAAGAAACCAAGGGACTTGTTAAAACAGTTACAAGGCATCTTGTACAGGAAAGATAAGAATATTGTGCTTTAACATACCTCAAAGACTCTGAGAGCACGTTCAATTTGATGAATTTGCATCTTTTGTTCCTCGTTTATCTTTTGAAGCTGTCAGGAAATCACTACAGAAATTACCACATAATGCCCAAACAAATATTCTTTTAAGCATGAGAAATTGAAGTTAAAAGTTGTACAAGTTAACATCAACTTCTAAAAGGCAACACCATTATAGTCCTAACTATCTAATAAAACTAATTTTACAAATCCATGTCTAACCAGATACACTAACTCCCTGCCCCATCCAAAGAGAAAGAAGATTAACGAATGAGGAGCATGCACTTAAAAAAAAGATGACATGTTGCTACCAAGAACTTCCAGAAACTCAGATTCTAAGCCCTACTGAACAATGGAAATATATGAGAGAACGAACTCATTATGTCTATTTTGACTAAATTGCTGCCCCATCCACTAGCCAAAGGACTCATGTTACCCTATCTTTCGTCACTTGCTAAGGTTTACGACCTTCCAGCCGTGAAGCCATGTTGTAATGAAGTATGAGCATATACCCCCACACACAATCCGACCAAAAAGTTCCCAAGACACCATTACGAATTGGACATGACAAAAGCAAAATCTGAATGATCTAGCCAAACACAACTTACATTCTCTAATTTTAAGTTCAATCCATGGATCTGTTCCTCAGCTTCAATTGCTCGCCTTTCCAAGGTCACTTTACCCTTATTTTGTGTTTCTATTTCGATTTTAAGCTTGTCCACCTGGAAAAATAACTTCAGAGCGGGGAAAAAAGAATCATGCTCAACTACATTCTCTTAAGTGGTTCCTACCAACCTGCTTTTCTAGTTCAATGGCACGGGCATTAGCCTTTCCAACCTTCGACTGAGAATCTAATGCGCCTTTTTTCTAAGAGGAAAATACAGAATTAGTAGAATTAATGTTACAATAATCATTAGATACAACTTATACAGAAATTACAACAAAAACAAGAGTCTGTAATCCCTTCTCTAATACTGTTTCAAGATGAAGCAATAAGAGAAATAATCAAGTCATGAAAATAAGATGAAAAACAGAACACGATGAAACTTTTGGTTTGCATGTCCAGAGATGACATTTCAATTCTCACCTGCAGAGAAGCAATCTCATTCTGCAACGACTCAATTCTATTTGACCTATCTCGAATAATTTTTTCCTTTTCTGCTAATAATTCATCCTTGCTCTTCAATCCTAGGGTGTTTTCACTTACATGGGATTCTACAATAAAATAAACACAGAGAGCATTAGCTATTAAATAAAGTTTGCAAAAACCCATCATGTCCCAATGATTACCCACAATAACAATGAGAAGAGGGAATATAACGTCTTGGAATTTGAAAGGACCTATACTTAAGTAGGTCCCTCCAATCATGAACAAGCAGCTCGTTATAGTGATAGCGCAAAGGTTGCTAGTTTGGAGATTAATCAACGAAAACCCGTGCCTGACTTTAGTGCCAACAATTTCGATATACATTTTCCAACAAACATTCTCGGACAGTCCCAACCCTGACTTGCTATCGAGAAGGAAATAAGGCTTGAGCCTGAACTCGGAGCTCTTTCTGTTTTTCTTTCTTTTTGCATCTTTTCACTCATAAGACGCATAAAAAAAAGATGGACAATTTCAAAACTAAGACCTGTTAATTAAGAATTTCAGTTTGTACATTGTCTAGGAAACATCCCTGTATGCGGATTTGCTAACAGAATCATTCCCTTCAACCCCATTCAACTACGGGGGCATCATATAAATTCGTTGTGCCACTCTCGGAGGAGTTACGTTGATTGGGGTAACATTTTATTTTAAAGAGAAAAAAAAAGGACTGCTGATAAAAGAACGATCCCGCAGATGACAAAAGACACGGGCCATGACAACGACCTCGGCGGAAGTTCGCTGTCAGACCTCGAAGAGTGGAACGACATTGGTATGGTTCACATATTACTTGCAGTTACTGTTCTATATCTAAACGATGGAGAAAGAGAGAAAACTACTTGGAACCTTTGTAACAAGAACTAACCAAGAGTTTGTATCTTTGACTTGAGTTGGTCCAGTTTAGTCTTGAGAGCCAATGAATCAGAGTCGTCGCCCACGTTTGCACGCACTGATTCATCTTCTGCAATGCCTTGTTCAACGGAATCGTCGGCCCTGACATGAGAGGAAAATAGGGCTACAAGAAATATCAACAGAACAACGAGCTTTGGAGACGCCATGGAAATGCAGATTTGCCGCCAAGAATGCAGTCTGGGAGTGAGAGACAACAGCGAGGAACATAGACTATCTGACACTTTCAGAAATGGCCCAGCGCGTTAAATATCAGCAGATTTTTCTGATTTTGGGACCCGATCAAAATCAGGTGAATAAGGATGCCGTGCGCCCGTCCGCAGGGGAATCTCAATGCGACGGAGAATCTTGGCACTTGGCGAAAATAAGGGGATCTACTCAAATGACATGGGAGGTTGTCATCTTTACTTTTGTACATAGATTGATGTGTTTGTTTGATTCTGGGCAAAAAAAAAAAAAAAAAAAGATGTGTTTGTTTCAGAAAATGAGAAGCAACCCAAAAATGTTAGGCTTTGAGAGGCAAACTAGAGCACAACCAGAAGAAAAGCAATACTTTTGTGGTAGTGAATGTTAGGTTTTGAGAGTCAATACAAGATCATAAGCATATAGTAGGATGGTTAATATGAGAATGTTGAAATGATGTAACCTTGTTAAAAAAGAATAAGATCGGTAATAAACATGTTAGCACAAGAGTTTAAGTGAGGTTTATTGAAAATGAAATAGTAAAAAATGTTTGATGTGATTTGGACACGTTTAGAGAATGATATTAGATGTGTGATCGAAATTCAGAAAATCGAGAAGTAGAAAGAAGGATAGAATAAGAAAGAAGAGTCAGAAATCAGAGAGAAGAAAAGGAATTCGAGAGAATACTCATTTCATAACTTCCAAATGATGAGAAACAGATACAAATACTCATCTCTCTCTCTCCCGTACACAGCGGAAGTTTGTTACATAACAGACTGCCTAATGGGAAAAGACAAATGTACCCCTAAAAAACACTTATACCAGTATCAGTACTTCCCCCTGAACATCATCCTTGTCCTCAAGGATGCAAAGCTGCAACAAAAGAAGGAAAACGACGACAGAATTCAACCCAGTCCTCCCAGGTGGCCTCGTCTGGTAAGCTATTAGCCCAATGCACCAAAACCTGAGTGCAAGCTCGGTGATGGCGGGGAACCACACGTCGGTCGAGAATAGCAAATGGTTCTTTAGGAACACCACCATCCAAATCATTAGGCAGTGGCAAATAAGGAATGGAAGGATCTGGACATGGCTTCAAGAGAGAAACGTGAAAAGTGGGATGGACTTTAACCCCTTCAGGTAAGTCAAGGGTGTAGGCCACATCATTAACACGAGCCATTACCTTAAAAGGTCCATAATACCTTGGTGACAATTTGGCAGAAGCTCGTTGACTCACTGAAGACTGACGCCAAGACTGTAACTTCAACAGAACCCAATCGCCAATCTCAAAACGTCGGTTTGAACGATGACGATCAGCAAATTGTTTCATCCTGTTAACTGCTTTGTGAAGATTGTCCTTAAGGCGACGAAGCAGAGTTTCCCGAGCAACAAAACTCCTGTCAATGGAATCCATTGTTGACTCATGAGGAAGATAAGGAAGATGTAATGGTGGAGGTTGTCCATACATCACCTCAAAAGGAGTAACCCCCGTAGAGGTATGAAAAGTAGTGTTATACCACCATTCAGCCATAGGAAGCCATTGAGTCCACTCATGAGGATGTTGCCAACAAAAACAACGTAGATAATGTTCAAGGCAGCGATTTAAGACCTCACTTTGCCCATCACTTTGAGGGTGATAAGCTATAGACAATCGTTGCTCAATTCCCAACCTCAACAAGAACTCTTTCCAAAATAAGCTAGTAAACAGAGGATCTCGGTCACTGATGATATTAGCAGGGGCACCATGCAGCTTATAGATTTGATCAATAAAAACCTGAGCTAGATCAGCAGCAGTGAAAGGATGAGCGATGGCAACAAAATGGGCATACTTGCTTAGACGGTCCACAACCACCCAAATAGTGTCCTTCCCTTCGGACTTAGGTAACTTGACAATAAAATCCATTGCAATGCTATGCCATACACCATCAGGTACAGGAAGAGGTTGGAGTAAGCCACAGACTCATATTTACATTGCAGACAAACTGAACAATTCTTAATAAAGTGTTTAATCGAGTTGAGCATTTTCTTCCAATAAAATAAAAATCTAACCCGATGAAAAGTTGCCTTAATGCCCGAGTGTCCCCCTTGGATTAAATGATGTAGTTTATGAAAGTGGTTAAAATTAGTTAAAAAGAATAAATACATCTAAATTAAATTTTATTTTCTAAGTGTGCTCTTATTTATAAAGGGCAAACAAAAGAGAAAAATAAAGTAAATATGAGCATCACCGATCTCTTAATTAATACAATACATATAATTAATGAGGGATAGAAATGGAATAAAGAACTAATTAAATATTTAGACAACTATTATTAGGCTCTCATGAAAATGACCAAGTCAATTTAAATTTTGGGTTTTTATAAAAAGGATAAGGGAGTATTGCAACAACGAAGCTACAAAGGTCTTATAGATACGATGTATAGCAATTGTTTTTTTATCAACAATCAAATCTCCATGCAGATTGTTAACTAAAAAATCTAGCTCATTTATTTCCGCTCCCTCCTTGATTATTGTTGGTGAAGCATTAATGGGGATGAATTAGGAAAAAAATGACAAATATAAAAAATGTATTTTATATCTAAGATAAAAATCAATTTCTAAAATATGTCTTATATTAAAGATACAATATTATACCAAAACCAAGTGCCATAAAAGCACATCTTACATCACTAGACCCAAAGGTCTCCGGTGGAGGGAATGCCATTTTTAAAACACTCTATACTATGGGTCCGGTTTCTCTCATTATCCCTTTTCTCATCATCTCTCATAATCTCTAAATCATGTCCGTCTAATCAATCTGAAAGGTTAAAAATGAGCCACGTCATCAAGTTATCACTTCTTTAGCTTTTTTCTCCTCTTCCCAATCAACGGTCCAGATGGGCTCCTCTTCTCAATCAACGATTCAGATGGGCTAATGAGGGATGATGAGAGGATCTGCTTCCAAATAAGACATGTGTACCGGTAATAACAACAAGCCATGACAGGAGGCAAGAAAATAATAAACTATCCTTACCATTGTAATAAGAATCGTGTGACATATATGGTTTCCAAATTTTCATTCCACCGCCTCTTTAAAAGGACAAAATTACCTAATTTTCATATGTAAGTTAAACCACCTCAACTAATTATATCTTAAATCTACTTCCATCTTTGACAATTACACCTTATTTAATTGTACTCACTGTATTTGAAAAAAATTATGCTTTAAAATAGAGGTTATCCAGTTAAGTTATTTCACTTTCAAATGATCTAATGATTTACCTACTTTTCTTATTTTTAGTGAGATATTAGAAGATTATAAGTATTTTGTATTTAAGATGAGAATCTTTGTGTATTTTTGAATCTATGCTTTTAAGTAGGGGCTGGCCTGTTAAGTTATTTCTTTTTTAAATAATCTAATGATTTTACAACTTTGCTCCAGGTGAAAAAAACCCTACCTTTCTTAGTTTTAGATTTTAGTTAGGTATTAGATCCGGTCACACAAAAAAATGCGAGACATTAGAAGATTTTAAGTATCTTGTATTTAAGATGAGAGGGTACTCCGTAATAAAACAACACGTATAATAAATAATTAATTTGCACTACATTTAACGGTGGTGAATTAAAAAAGTATGAAATACTCCTTGAATTTTTATATACTATCTTATAGATAAAAACTATATATTCTTTCCATGCGATGCATGGGACGATGTTTATTGTTTATGTCGTATTTAAAATGTTACTCTGCTAATTAGAGATGAATAAATTGATCTTAATTCAAGGGGTTTATTAATCATCCTTTACATCTGTTTATAAATATTATGTTCATCTATTGAAGATATTATAAACGAATGATGAATATGGTATATGATATTGAAATATTGTTTTTAAAGGAAAATAACAAAAAGAGCATGCTAGCAAGTCTAGCTTAGATCCAAGCACAACCTTTTTTTCATTCTCTACCAATGAGTTTCATGTCAACATTATGGGAAACAATATGAAACTGAAGGCAAAAGTTTCCAACAATAGTTGATTTAGCAACATTCACTATTGTAGGATTATCTTTTTGATGGAGAAGCAAAAAGGGCTCTTTGTCACTACAAGAAAGCCAGTGCATCAAGATTTATTCCCCTTATCCTATAACCTTCCCACCTATGGGGTGAATTGACACCTTTAGTTCATGTTCCCTGGCTAAAAATCACATAAGGAAATAAAGTCTAGCTCCACCCATGTAGCATTTCCACGAAAAGTATGTTTACTTGAGAAACAAAACCAAATTGATCAGCAAAAACCAAATACCTAAAGTGAAATTATATGAAGATAACCCTTTTTTTTTTTAAGGAACCATAGGTGCGTAAAAGTCAATTGCAAAACTTAGAAGGGATTCTCTTAAAATTTGACAATTGGAATTAAAGTCGTTAAAATAAAAATATTGAATGTTTCTATTCAATTAGTTCTTCAATGTTTGTTGTATAATTTGTAATGTGATTTTATAGGAATTGGGGAATAAAGGTCTTGAAAATATATTGTATTGTGACATCCAAACTTCCAAGGACATGAGGTCACTTTATATTGATTAATGTTGTCAAGTACTTCAAAAATTTTAAAATAGTAGAATTCACCCTTATTGATCTCTTGCATGAAATTCTCATAGTCTCATTTGCGTAACAAAACCATTAATCCCGGTTCTCTGTGTATATTTTGCAAATCATCACAGGTAATGATAGGAAAATGCTTGCCAATCCTTCAAGGAAAATTCACACTTGACATACATGCTCGTCCTTTAGAATCATGCCAACCCTTTAAGGAACATACAGTGGGGTCTTATTGAAATAAATAAACTTTATCAGAGTACGTGTAATAATAATGGCCCAAGTGTCATTTTGATCATCGAGAATTTCTGTGATACTGTATTGTAATATTTGTTAAGAGTTAAAGTAAAATGAGTGGAAATATGACTTACGTGTAAACCTAAACTTAAGTTACACTGATATAAGTTTTTTATTGCAATAGTATTTAAATTAGTTATTAATAAATTATTAGTAATTATTATTAAGTTTTCTTGGTTGTCACGCATTCCATTACATCAAATATGGGCAAAGTTCAAAAGGGACTCCTCTATTTCAATTTTTTGGTAGACTGCCAAAGAGAATGTTTTTAGTCATATTTTTAAACTTTTCATGTATATATACAATTTTACTTTTCATTAATTATTGTGTAAAATTTGTTCTTGTGTTTTTAGACCTATTTGTAAGTCACATCATTTATTTTTTCTTATAAATATACAATTTCACCCTTCATTATTTTTTTTATACAATTTGTTATCATATTTTTTTGTCCTATCTGTAAATCACATTATTAAATATTTAATATAAATATGCAGTTTTACCTTTCATTGATTATTATGTGAATTTTGTTCTCATGAGGTATAACATATATTTAATAGGGTTAAAGTTGGAATGTTATCAAATTTTAAGACAAAATTAATGAATTTAAGGATTTTTTTTTAGCTACTACAAAACATGTTGATAAGTGTGTGCCACAAATATATAATTAATTATTCATGAAAATATGAAATCAATCAAAATCTTGCGTTAAATCCTACAATGCATTTCGAAAATCTATTTGCTATGGTGTTAATTAACCACAAACATTCAGTCCAAAAAAAAAAAAAACACAAACAGTGTTATCCCCGTTCAGTTTAGACTTTAGAGACTCATAATGAAATAAATTAGCCCACCCCATTATTTCCTTACCGTTTCTACACCTTTTCTAATAAGAATAATAGATAAAGAAATTTTTTTAATTATAAAATTTTAAATCAAGTTTGTTACTAATGATTGATAAGATAATGATGGAACTTAATAAACAACTCACAACTTATTTAATAAGAAATGCTTGATTTAGGATTTTATAATTTTAAAGTCTTTTTTTTTATCATTTTTACTGAAAACAAATCACCTTCCAAAAATTTCGTCCGGTAACTATAGAAACGGAGGGAATATCAAATTTCCTCTATGGCTGGGAGCCTGAGACTTGAGAACTAATTTTAGTTAGTTGTCGCAGTGGATAATTGAGTACCAATTAAAATGTTGCACGTGCATAAATTACGTATTCTTTGTTTTATTGGTTTGCATGCCAATCAACTTTATAAGTCAGCAACTTAGCATGCATCATGTATCGGTTTTTTCCCTCCATCCGTGTTAAGTGAAGAATAAAATAAATATTTTTATCACGTCAAATTAATAAAGAGTGACGGCATCATTGGTTAAGATCGTTATTGTTAGTTATAATTAAAACATATTTAATATTTTTAACAAGCTGTTAATTGAGATAGGGTTTATTTTAGTCGGCAGTAGTGAGAGGCAAATGTGCAGGTAAAGGGAAAAAAGCGTAATAAGGGGTAAAAGAGATTGTTTGGAAGGGGGTTTAGCAATTTGACTTTCAAGCCCAACACGAGATATTTAGCTTGTTTAGGATAGTTTTTAAAAAATTTATAATCGTTTATACATATAAATTAAGATAACATTCATCTCATATATTTACTTCGTATTCTGTAAATTACAATTGAAAAATTATTTTTAAATTTTCCAACCGATATTCCAAATATGAAGTAGCTTCATATTGCCTTTCAACAAAAGCCACGCTCATTGACGCAGAGAGAACAGGAGCATGAGAAAAAGAAAGAAAGGGTACCGATGCTCATGCTTTCATTAAAAAAAAATAATAATAATAACACATCGGTAAAACACCCAATAACTTCAGGTTTGCAAAAATACCCTAAGAAATTAAATGATAACATTTAATTATGAGAGTCCACTCTAAACCCAATTGATCTCTATAGTTAATATTTAATTAATCTCCAAAAATCTATAAAAATTAACATAATATTCAACAGTCATATTTAACAAAATTTAGACTTGGCGATTTGTTTGAGAAATAACAGAGAAAACACAAATGACATTTATTAAGAGAAAAATCTTATATGTATCATTTAATTAAATTCATGTTCTTTTCAATCATTTTTCATTTCAACTTACTTTTTAAATAATTATCTAAACAAATTTTAATTTGAAAAAAATAGTAACTTCTACCACGGTTAATCAAAACATAAATCATACTTACAATATGATTTTTATTTCATCTTAAGTTTATAAAAACTATATTAAAAAAAACTACTTCTACCACAACTAATCTAAATAAGTCCGTAATAGACAATCTAATCTTATAATAAAAATAACATAAATTTAAATTTCGCATGTGAGAGATGCAAAATCCCATTCCCCTATAAGTTTATAGATATCATCAGTAGAGCGCAAGCCTCCAAACTTACAATCCTGATAAATTATCAAATATTCTAATTCAACGTGAAACTTCTATTTCAAAACATTGGCCTGAATAATCAAATTGGCCCGAAACTTCTATTTCAAAATCAAAATGTCGTTGGCTTGCTACGAGTAAATTAATTAAAGCAGTATTATGTGACCACAGACCAAAGATAATCTAGAAGAACGGAGACTACTTGCGTAGAAAACGAACTTACTCTGACTGCCATCTAACACCGCGTTTTCCACCAAACTCCCCCGATTCCAACGCCCTCCTATTTAATGTCTATTTAATGCGTGTTTGAGATAGTTTATTTTTAACTTATAAATATTTTTTTAATCGTGATTTACGGTATAGGAAATAAGTACGTGAGAGAAGTTTTATCTCGACTTACATAATAAGTATTTATTTTTAAAAAATAAATTGAACCAAACATACTTTCGCTAGTACTCAACTGATTTAAGATATAAGAATTAAACACATACTTTAAATTTATCAAAAAATTAGTTAAAAATAATACATATCTAAGATATCTATTTTTTTTCTAATATATTCTTATTCATTGAGAAAATAATTAAAAGAGATAACAAATACTAAAAAAGAAAAAAAGAGAATGTAGAGGATAAAAACGACAAGAGAGAGTGTGACATTTGGAAAAAAAGACATTAAATGTAGAGATAAAAATAAAGTGGTTCTTATAAGAAAACCACAGTCCCTCATAAATTTAGCTCTTATATTTTGAATAAGAGGGAGTACTATTTTTATATTGACAATAATTATATTTGTGTTCTCCTATTTTAAAAATATTATTATTTAAATATAACTCCACATAAAAAAAATTAAGACAAATAATTATATGTGATTCAAGAACTTAAAATAATAAATATAAAAAATTTGACCTAACTATCTTTTTATCCATTTAACCCCATCCTCATTTTTCTTAATTCTCCACCGTATCTTAAAACATATGCTACCCTGCTCTAGTTTTTAATATAAAATTCAATAATGAGATTTTGTTTTGCCATAAATGATGAGAATAGTATTTATATAGATTTTTGGTTCATAACCTGAACCGAAGAAAACAAAACTGCATATCTGACTTGTAAACTGTGTAGATTATTATGAATTACTCCTATTAAATTTGGTATGTGTTTTTTTTTTTTTGCAAAAATGGTATTTGAAATAATATCCAAATAGATTTTTTTTACCAATAAAATATTTTTTCTGGTCCTAATTATAAGATAAAATTGATTTTTTTAAAAAAATTAAGGAAGCTAATTAAATTACTTTAGAATATTTATATTTATATTTTTTTCTCCAAACTAATTAGTTTGACTAATAAATTAATATATAATATAATTAAGTAACTTATTTAATATCTTTAATTTTTTTAAAGAAAATAAATTTTATCTTATATTTAAAACCGGACATACTAATATACATTCATTTGAAATCCTAATATGGATTCATTTATATATCAATGAAGAAAAAGCTAATAATATTGCATGGATGACGACCAAACACGTGTCGAGATCTGGCGCGAAGGCCTGTCGGATTATCATCCCCTCCCGAAGTCGGACCCGTTCCCATCTCGGGGCAAGTGAAAACGGACGAAAAGTGTTTTTGTCGATTTTTTTCCTCATTTCGGCTTCCCTGTTTGCAAAGCTAACCGGAAGATTCTAATTTCCAGTAAACGACATCGACATTTCTTCGTTGAAACTTCTCCTTCCGCTCTCTCTATTCGCTCCTGGCGCTCTTTGTTTCCCCCGCTTTATCGTTCTCCGACTCAATCTAATTTCCCAGACTTCAGGTACACTCTCTCCTGATTTCCGATAACAATTTTAGCTTAATTTCGCTTTACCAATTCAGCTATGCGATTTTGAGCCCAGTTCTTCGGGAATGCGATCTACGTTTTATGAGTCTCTGAAGTACTGTTGAACCTGTTTTGTTTATTCGTATTCTCCATTTATTGCTCTTCAGTGTTTAAGCCTTAAGGCGTCCAGGTCGCTCTATAATCTGGTTATTGATGGATTCATGAGTTTCTTAAACGCGAATTATCTCAATTTAGCTTATTTTTATTCGTCCTCTCGAATTTTGTTGATAATTTACAATGCGAGGATTCACGATGGTTAATTTAAAAGGTCCTTTTATCCAATGATATTAATCAGTCTTTCAGGCTGTCATTTGAAGTCGGGTTGTGTTTCAAGGATTAGTGCATATTAAATCACGATCAATTTCACCACTGCTGTAATGAATAGCTTTTTATTTTCATTTTTTATATCTTTTAGTTGATTAGTTGATAAATAGTTATCATGCTTTCTTGTGTCGTATGTGATCAACATTCTTACAATCTGCATTTTTCTCCTTATTTCTATAAACTTGAAATAGCTCATTGCCAAAAGTGGTTATGTAGTGCTAAGACCTAATTGTGGGTCTTCAGTTTCACATTGGAAGCGTGGGACTGTAATGTGGACTTTTTTCAGACCTTGGGATCTCCAACTTCAAGTGTTAGCTTCTGATGTGGTTTTCCCAAGGGTTGTCATCATTCAATATCAAACTCTTCCACTACATCCAAGTCCCAGTGGCAATCGTGCAGTGTGAGCAGTGATGGTGATATTTTGTGTTGTACTATACGCTGCTTGGTAGGAATTGAAGATATTGCGGCATCTTATGCATAGGTTTTACTTCCATAGGAGTTAGGAATTAGATTATCTTCAGGGAGGCTTAAAGATCCTGGAAATAGAAATATGAACTAACGGGAGCAGATTGTTTCTTCAGTTCAGTCTGTCAGATCTCAGAGTTGTTTTGTCACTTATGCTTGCTTGTACTATCCTGCATTCTCTTTTTCACTAGCTTAGTCAGTTGGTTCTTTCTTATCACTGTTCTAATGTGTGTTATTCTCTGGATTTCACAATGCTTGTTTTATTGAAATTCTGCAGGATACAAACCAGTCACTCTGTCTTATTTGTCTACGAAAAGATCTTTAAATTTATAAGATATTGTGATTCCATTTTTTAGCTCTCCTGCAAGAATGGGGCGGGGAAACATTTACAGAAGACGTGTTAGAATATTCACAATGGCTGTAATAGTATACCTAGATTATAAGGTGAACTTTATTGGTTTCCCGGATTGTCTTATCTGATTTTTATATTATTCTTTATCTTACACTTCTTACCTTGTTTCTCACTCTTTCTTAAGTCTGTGCAACAAAGAGAGAAGTGGACTAGCAAGTCTAAACAATCTGCTCTATGGGAGAAGGCTCATGAACGCAATGCCAGGCGAGTTTTGAATTTGATGATTGAGCTAGAAGGCTTGTGGGTAAAACTAGGGCAATATTTGTCCACTCGTGCTGATGTGCTTCCAGCTGCATATATTCGCCTTTTGAAGCAGTTGCAGGATGCTCTTCCTCCTCGACCTTTGGAAGAGGTTCTCTCTCTAAATTGAAGAACTATATTTTTTATCCATTGAGAAAAAAGGGCTAAAATTTACGGCATAAAGTTTATTGTATGTGATGATATGAAGTGAGAAAGTAAATCCCAATAAAAAGAATCTTAATCCATAATGAGCTAGTTCTGGGGCTAATGGATTTTTGTACTTCAACATGTGCATCAATTTCTCATTTAGTCTGATGAAACGGTATTGTTAGTTTTAGCTTTACAAGTTCATGACATGTAGTTTTTCCATCCATGATCATGAATAATGGCTGATATGTAAACTTTCTCAAATTTTCTGTTGCTTGGGCAAAACTTTTAGACTTCTCAGTTCTGACATGAAGTTTATATATGCAAGATCTATGGCACAATTCAGAAAGAGCTGGGGAAATCAATGGATGAGCTATTTGCAAATTTCTTCGATGAACCTTTGGCAACAGCATCAGTAAGACTTTGTGGATGTTATTGCTAGTAGAGAATAATAGCATAACTAACTATTTGTCCTGGAGTGAGTTGATTCAATTCCATCTGTGTGCCATTGAATCATGCAGATAGCGCAAGTCCATCGTGCAACTCTCCTCAATGGGCAGGAAGTTGTTGTTAAAGTTCAGCATGATGGTATTAAGACTGTCATACTGGAGGTTTGCTAGTTTTCTTCTCATTTTAGGTTCTCTGAATAAAGTAGTGAATCAGGGTTTTCCAAATGGTTTGGATTTGTATTGTTTTCAGGACTTAAAAAGTGCTAAGTCAATTGTTGACTGGATTGCTTGGGCCGAGCCACAATATAATTTCAATCCCATGATAGATGAATGGTGCAGAGAAGCTCCCAAAGAACTTGATTTCAATCATGAGGCTGGTATTCCAGATCTTGTCTAAAATTTAACAGTGTAGATTTAAATTTGTAATCAAACTTTATCTGGCATAATTGGAGCTCCTAATGATCGGGGTGAATGATGGGATGCAATGCCAACTAACCTATGATATATTGACATCCTTTCTTATTGGCCGTGCTTAGCTCACTATTGAATATCTATCAATGTTGCACCTATGTTATGGTTCCCCCTCCTTTTGTTTTCTTATTCTCATACTGTTGGTATCCTGGATGGAAAGGAATAGTCTTTCCATATTCTCTATAATGCCTATTATACTCTTTTAATCATTACTAAGCAATGTTTCTTCTTTTCTTTTCACTTTTTATAAATTATAAGTATAGGTACCAGGATCACTTCTTATCATCAAAATTGCTCCTGTTATTTTATTCCTTTTTACTTCCATTCTATTTTATGTGCCTAGCGAGTATTAGTTGTTTTTGTTGTTCTTATTCTTATTCTTATTATTATTATTATTATTTTGTGTTCTACATTACCTGTATAAATTTTTCCCAACATGAAGGATTAATCTGGTTACTTTATTTCTTTGAATTGCAAATTTTTCTGTAATTGATTTTCTTTTACCGTAGAAAACACAAGAAAGGTGGCAAAAAATCTGGGTTGTAGAGACCAATATGATGGCAATATGAATGCCAATCGAGTTGATGTTTTGATTCCAGATGTAATTCAGGTATTTCGATATCTCAAGTTTCAACCCTCTAATGTCATGACCCTGGCCATGATTTGCTGAATTTAGAAGTTTTAGACAGTTTTTGATAGCTTTGAAGTAAACATTTTAAGTTCAGCCGTTCCAATCTAAATATTAATCGTGAAACAGAGGATTTAATGATTAAAATGCTGATATCAAATAAATATGGTGAAATTGGTAATTATATGCATTATGACAATGTTAGACATGGGGCATTGCGGGATATAAAAAATAATTGAAACAAGTGATTTCTTCTTTTATAAAAACCCCATCTCTAATAATGGTTAGGGTAATGCCTTATAGAATCATCCCTGGAAAGACCTAACCGTTGCAGTAAATGTGAAGAAACTTGATAAATAAATTCGATTGTATGTGTATCTAAGTGAGAATAGAAGTGACACTGGTTTAACATATTTGCCTACCAATTTTCATTACCAATGTGCTTAAATTCCCCCCCCCCATACTTACATGCCTACTATTTATTGTCTTACTCATTAATATCAATATCTCAAGTGGAAATTTTCCTTTGGTGGAGCTCTTTCAACTAAGTGCTTGCATCTTTTAATAATGATTTCAGTTGGTATTTGGATTTTTTTGGATTTAGAAAGAAATGCGCAAACTTCCAATTCTTCTATGTTTTTCTTCTCTGTTGGAATTTATCATGTATGATTCACTCTTGTTACTTTCGGTGACAGTCAACAGAAAAAGTCCTTGTTTTGGAGTACATGGATGGCATTCGACTGAATGATTCTGAAGCACTAGAAGCTTTTGGGGTAAATAAGCAAAAGATAGTTGAGGAGATAACCCGTGCTTATTCGCACCAAATATATGTTGATGGGTTTTTCAATGGTGACCCTCATCCTGGTACACTACTTCTCTCTCATCTCTGCATGTTTTTATGTGTATGATGTGAATATGTGCAATAGTTATTGATTTGTTATATTCTGATGTCCTCTTTGTTGAAGACAAGTCAACTTCCAGTTTCAATAATCATTTTTATGTATTATTCCTCTTCTCATGGCATATTTTCACTCTCTTTTTTTCTTGGGAATATTACAGGAAATTTTCTTGTGAGCAAGGAGTCTCCGCACCGTCCTATTTTACTGGACTTTGGGCTCACAAAGAAACTAACAACTACCATTAAGCAAGCTCTTGCAAAGATGTTTTTGGCATCTGCTGAGGTTTGTGCAGGCTTCATTACTATTCTAGTAAGATGTATATGAATAAATTTATCCAGTGTTAAACTAGTGTGATTACGATTCTGGTTTATAACGTCTTCATCTAGAGCTTAGTTGAAGGATGGGTATTGGGCTGTTGACTTGAGCGGCTAACTGATCCTAGCCTGGCCTAGAATATTCAGATCTTGAATTGAGGTTTATTCTTGACCATCAAAGTTCATCAGATCTTGTAGCAGAAGAAACTTGGTCTACTTATGATGATTCGAAGTATAATGTTATTAGATATATCTGTTTGTCTTTCACCTAAAAGATACTGAAGCTACCCTTTTACTGGTTGGCCCCTAGTTTCCCCCTTCTTTTAGTTAAAGATTGAAGATAACATAATTGTAGGCCTGTGATCTGTTCACCACTTGTAGACAGTGAGTTGCGTTCTGTCTATGGAGTGTGTTAAGACATGCTACTACCATTTTCCAATTCTCATTACCCAAGAGGTTATGCTTCAGGCTGGATGATTGTAAACACTTAAGTACTCATGGCCTGAAGTTAACAAAAAGTGCGCATGTCTATTGATCATGCAGAGTTCAGGATTCAAGAACAAACTTCTGTTTGAATTACTAATTCCAATTAATGATATGCTTTATTTGCTTTTGTGTGTGTATATATATATATATATCAATGCCTGTTTTTGAGTCGCTTTTACTTCCTTCTAGTGTTGACTTAATTGCGCAATGCTTTTTATACAAGGGGGACCACGTGGCTCTTCTGTCTGCCTTTGCTGAAATGGGGCTTAAGTTTCGGCTGGACTTGCCAGAGCAGGCCATGGAAGTAACAACTGTATTCTTCCGTGCTACAACACCAGCAAACGAATCCCATGTAAATATGCAGTAAAGTCTCAAAATTATACTTGTCCTTGCTTTCAGTTGTCCATCTCGTATCTAATTGTGGTTTATTTCTGGTTTTACTAAGAAAACAATGAAAGAGTTGACCGATCAAAGAGTAAAAAATATGAAAGTTATACAGGAGAAAATGAACCTGGACCAGAAGGAAATGAAACGCTTCAATCCTGTGAGTTCATATATAATATTTTAAAACTGCTATTCGTTACACTTCAGATCCACTGTCAATGTGAATTTCATTTTGTCTTTTCAGGTGGATGCATTTCCTGGTGATATCATTATATTTGGAAGGGTTCTAAATCTCCTAAGAGGTCTGTCCTCACCACCATGATGCCAGATTGATGTTTTTTTTCTGAGTGAAAAGGAGTATATTAACATATATGTACAAAAGAGGTACAAAAGCACAAGTAACTAGGCAACGGGGTCAATTGATCTAAGGAGACCCCCAGCCTGAGTTGTGTGATCAACAAGAGTACAGACTGAAGAAATGATCTCAGGAGTCATAGACTCCAGAGCGATGTTTCATTATCTACTCATAACCTTTTTTATCTACCTGGCTTTGATTTAGGACTTTCATCCACCATGAATGTACGCATTGTGTATTTGGACATAATGAGGCCATTTGCAGAATCTGTTTTGAGTGGGTGTGTCTTTTGAACTCTTATGATTCTATCTTCAACTTTGTTGCTTTGTTTTTTGGCTGAATTGAGGAGAATGTGGTCAGGTACATTAATCGTGGACCATCAGTAAATAGTAGGTGGATCTTTGATACACCTGTTCATTCTGATGTAGAAGCCAAACTGAGGCAACTTCTGATTGAACTGGGAAGCAATGATAAAATACTTGGAATTCAGGTGCATGCCCCTATTTGTTATTGGTGATTTAGTATATCTTAGCTTAATTTTTTTTAATCTAAATCAATTTATGATTGTGTTCTACCTTTTATTTCTGTATGTGTGTGTGGTGTTGTAGTCATTCATCGAGGGTGAATGGGTTCTTTCTTAGCTGTAGTAGGTCCTTTTAGTAGTGGTGTGCCTATGTTGTTTTCATTTGTTCCTTTATTTCCATCAACTATATCTTCCTTCTGATTAGTTCATACATTGGCAGAGGATCTCTATTTTAATTTCTAAAATTTGGTTTGGATAATCTTTTGTCAAGGTTTGTGCCTATAAAGATGGAGAGGTGATTATTGACACTGCTGCTGGAGTACTTGGTAAATATGATCCTCGTCCTGTTCAGCCCGATAGCCTTTTTCCAGTGTTCTCTGTCACAAAGGGTATCACAGCAGGAATGTTACATTGGCTGGTGGACAATGGGTATGTTTTAAAGATATACTATAACTATGGAGCTTCAGTGTCCTTAAATTGGTTGCATTACACTCTTTCTTAGTTGGGCAAAACGGGGTTGTTGCTTCAGGTAGAAATTAGTATGACCGCCAGGGCCACACTGAATTTCATGCCTATAATAGAGTTAATTCTCTTCATGTTAAGTCATCTTTAGGTAAGGGATCATAATTGAAAATGGAAAGGGAGTGAGTCAAAAGATTAAAAAAAAAAAAACAGGGGGTTTGAATCTTCAGTGTTAAAATTCCTTTTGCCATTGATGCAGGCAAGCTAAACTAAAGTTGGGTTAGAAGAGGAGTCTGCTGAAGACAATAGGTCACTTTGCTTCTTTGATAGGAATAGAGAAGTTGTAGAAGAGAATCGCAGTACGAAAGTGAGTATGAGAAGTCCTCCCAAAATAAGGAAAAAATTATAGGCTGAATATCTAGAAAGAGCATATGTGTAAATCCACGAGTGAAACCACCTTAAATAAATCATGAGCTTAAGTGCTTGTTTGTTTTAGCTTTTTAGAAGTGCTTTTACGATTTATGAGTTAAATATGTGAGAGGAGTTTTGTTTCGGCTTGCGAAGAAGGGCTTCTGAAATCATGGTTTCATTGTTTCCCAAACAGGCACTATAAAGCCCACAAGAGGCCAAAGAAAATAATTCTCTCAAATTGGTCATGTAGGATTAAACATCTGATTAATCACTCTTCTGTTTTGTTTGTGTTATAACTGATGATACTAAAAACAAGCAAGGACTGAACACTGCCAAAGAACTTATACTTCTTTCAGCCAAAATCATTTTATATAATAGTGTACAAAGAAAAACTTATGCCAAGCAAACTATTACAAATCTGCAAGCCATTTCACAATGTAAGAACATGATTTGTTGCTTCTGAATTCAAGAAACAAGCTACACAAACATATGGAGAAATGGCCATATTGGGCCTTTGAGTTTGAAGCATATTTTTTTTTTTTATTACGTTTAAGTAGTGTAGACTACAAATTTAAACCTGTATAAATGTGTGATTGCAAATTTTTACCTGTATATAACACTTCCAAGGAAAACAGTGGGGAATTACCAGAATCATGTTTTCTTGGACCCGGCTTTCCTCCTTTGCAAAGGAGGAAAACCCAATCCTGTTTTCTTTCTATTTCACTTTTAATTTTTAATTTTCACCCCATATCGTTTCATGCTAAAAACAAAATCTGTTCATGATGCAATTAAAATAGTAGGCAATCCTATATAATCTTTGAACGCTAGTGGCGGCGCTGTTTATGTGATATGAGAGCTTACGTGTGATTTTGTAGTTAAACAGCTGAAAATTTCAAAAGTTTCCTCCAAATATTGTAACCGCTTATTGAATCTCAAATTACTCCGAGTGTTACTTTACACAAGCATTCAAAATTCTTGCGATGAGTTTTAAGTTACATTGTTGATAGCTCGGTTGGTGTGCAGAGTATATGTAAATCTAGAGATATTCTGCTATCTGTCTTTCGAAGTTAACAATTTTTCATTCACACACTATTTAATATAATATAATTTTTCGCGGTCAAGAGAAGTTTTAGCATATAAATTAAATATCTCATTTTGATTCCATTGACCATTCAAATATACACTTTCCCATAATCGTTGTAATGTTTATTATATTACAGAAAACTAAAGCTTGATGAGAATGTTGCAAATATTTGGCCAGCATTTGGATCAAATGGAAAAGATGCAATAAAGGTCAAGTCTTGATTCCCTCTCTCCCTTTCTTCCTAAACTTAAAATTTGAAGGTTACACTTGTGAATATTTGAATTTTCTGTTTGTTTAGAGCGTGATATTTACTTGTACAAAGGCCAGTTCTGCTGGTATTTTCATGGACAGTCAATATCTTAGAGGGAGCACGGCTGTTTTGTACGGCTTTTAGTGTTCTTCCCATGATTTTCTCGGGGGACTCTCTTTGTCCAGTGAGACCAGTGAGCTCTTTGGCACCATATAAATGTTCTACATGTTGTATTTTTACTTTTTATCTGTTTAGGAGGATAGCTTTACTGCCTCTTAATGTATTTCTCTTGTCTAAGAACAAAATTTCTCATTTCTTCATTTTCATATAAAAAAATTATGTATGTCAGGTTCATCACATTCTTAACCATACATCGGGTCTGCACAATGCAATGGCAGACATGAATCGAGAAAACCCATTACTGATGCTTGATTGGGATCAATGTTTAAATGGCATTTGCATGTCAGCACCTGAGACTGAACCTGGAAAGGAGCAGTTATATCATTATTTATCGTTTGGCTGGCTGTGTGGTGGAATCATCGAGGTATGACTGCAGTCTCTTGCTCATAAGAATTTTTTAGAATCTTATACCAGTTTAAACTGAATAGAAATAAAATTTTGCGGCTAAAGATTCTATTTTGGCCTGATAATTTATTTGGATAAAACAGCATGCATCTGGCAAGAAATTTCAGGAGATCCTGGACGAAGCAATAGTTCGCCCCCTCCATATAGAAGGAGAGCTATATATAGGGATTCCCCCAGGTAAGTTGTTATAAATTATAAATATTTTTCATAATATGTAGTTTTGTACATGATTAGATTCTTTTCCGTGCAAATTAATGGTAATCAAATGTAAGGTAAGTACTAATTTAGTAATTTTAGAAAGATTAATAGTGGAACTTTGATTTCTCTATATAGCATTTAGTGATTTTAGATGTGCATGTATAAGTAGTCGAGACTGAATATACTCTTTATACGATCATTAGGAGAAGTAAAGGAAAATGTTCAGATGACCTGATTTCTGTTACATTGGTTCATTGCCTTTATGTAGGGGTGGAATCACGTCTAGCGGCTCTCACTGTAGATGCAGAGGAATTAAGCAAGCTCTCTGGGTTGACTGGTCGTTCTGACCTCCCCTCCACCTTCCAGCCACAGCAAATTGCTCAAAGGGCTACCAGTTTGACTCCTCTTCTTAATGCTTTACATGTCCGCCGTGCCATCATACCGGCAGCAAATGGGCATATGTCTGCCAGGGCCCTTGCTCGTTACTATGCTGCCCTTGCAGATGGTGGTAAGATCCCGCCAACTCATTCTTCCACTTCTGAGCCTTCTCTTGGAAGTCATCCCCACAAACCCAAATTTTCTCCTGCCAAGACCACCGCAAACGAGAGAGGCTGCAGACCCAAGAGAATGACCATACCTTTAATCAATAGGACTAACGATTCCGAAGACTTGGGAAATACTAACAGGGATGGTTTTACTAGAATTCCTACTACTGATAGTAGCTCTATTTATAGCAGCATCAATAGCAGCAGTAACGTAGACCGTGATTCACGTACCCTTTCTTCTACCAAAATCTTTGACAATCCTAGGATTATTGATCAATTCTTGGGTACAGGGGAATACAAGAATTTCGCTCTGCCTAGTGGTGGTTTTGGTCTTGGATTTAAGAGGTTTAGTTCAATAGACGGCTCAACCCTTGTGTTTGGGCACTCTGGGATGGGTGGGTCCACGGGTTTTTGTGACGCGACAAACAATTTTGCCATTGCTGTCACTCTCAACAAAGTAGCAATCGGAGCTGTCACTGCAAGAATTGTGCATCTTGTTTGTTCCGAGTTAAATATTCCTGTGCCAGCCGATTTCACGAGATTTGCAGCTGCGCCCAGAGGGCCCGATTCCCAATCCAACCATGCAGCACCTATAATTAATTGAGGATCAAAGCTTTTTGCTTCTCTTCCTTTTCATATGTATTATATCTATTTTTTTGGGTCGCCCACGTATTATGTATCTGCAGAAATGTATAATGCATATTTCCTCTCGTGGTATTTGGTCCTCCATAAACATTTTTTTGACTTCCTTTTGCTTCAGAAATTTTAACTGCACAAGGGCTACTGCAGCCCCCTATCACGATCCAAACTGTAATATAGTTGCAAATACTATTTTTTAATCGTATCTTAAATTTTGGTTCATCGAGTATGCTTTCATTTGTTTGGGTATGCTATGTTGCTTTAGCTATTGATGCAGATGCATAATTTTGAGAGAAGAATATGGGTTGAAAAATGAATACCCCCAACCTCAATTGACCCACCTAGGCATGTGTGTTTTTTCAGTTTTAGTAGGAATGGAAATAATTCAGACCCCTAATAGGGCCTACGGCCTAACCTACATAAAGCCTAATCTAACCTATTTACTAAAATAGATTAGGCTCAAGCTTATTGCCAAGCTTACTTAGATAAACAGGTCAACCCTATTTTCATAAGGTCTAGCCTATAAACCTACAAGTTTGACCTATTTAATTTTTTAAATTTATATTATAATATAAAAATGTATAATGTCATCCAAATAATTGTATAGATTATTTATAAATTTATCAACTTAACCTTAATTCTAAGTTTCACATTTTATCGTTATTACTCTCAATCTTTACTTTCGCATCAATCATTAGCCCCACCTCTCTTTTCTCTGATCGTTTGAGATACCAATGCTAACTCACTCACTCTCCCTTGATTTGCGCCGTCCATTAAAGCATAATACTCCCTCCAGTCCTAAATATAGGACATAATTTGTAGTGCAATTTACATTACAAAATATGTCCTATATTTAGGACCGGAGGTAGTAATTTAAATGAGTTTATTTTAGTACCAAATGAAATATTATAATTTTAGTAGGAGAAGTTTGTCTCAATTCATGTGGGAACAGTAAAAGAGATAAAATATAATTTTACCTGTTGCTTGTTATACTTAGTCAATTTTAGAAAACATATCTTATTAGTAAGTAGACATTATTTTGTCTTATTCCTATGTACTTGAACAATTGTTGTCATTAGATATTCTTTATTTTCCTTACTAAGCCTTTATATTATAATGATAATGGATTATAAGCTTTTAAGACATAATATAATATTTTAAATAAGCGTTAAGACGGTTATATATGAATTTAGATGCATAAGTTTTAAAGGCTATTTAAAGACTTATGTTTTAAAGAGGCTTTTAAATAGACTTCAAACCTTTTGAAGACCCAGACTCATGCCTAAAAAAATATATATATACAAGGCTTTAAATTTCTATTATAGGCACAGGCTTATTTAAGTAAAGGCTAGGCCTAGCCTAATATATTTCCACCCCTAAGCTTTAGTCATATATGTTTTGGAAGAACCCTAATTTTCCTGATCGTGGTTTGCCCTGGATAATGCTACATTGTCTCAGAAGACGAAGGGGTTCTTGTCCTGGACAGCCATTGTGATTAGCAGTGCTGTCAGTGCACAGCAAATGCAATGCTTTTTTGCAACCCCAACACAACGTTTTTTAATCCTTTGATATAAGTTATACAGAATTGTACGCCTATATATATTGTTAGTGGACATTGATCATATTTAACTGATAAAAATTTAAAATTAAAATTATTACATACATTGTTCTATTTCCTCCTATTAAAGAATTCCATGTTTGCCATGATATATTTATATGCATATATTTGTGAAAAGGTTTAAAATTAAAATACATTGCAGAAGATTTTTGTTCCCTACAGTTCAAGTTGAAAGTGGCGCAAATTAGTACTCCCTCCGATCCTAATTATAAGGCATGGTGGCTTTTTTAGAGATATTAGGCTTGTTTGGTTCAACGTTTTCTTAAAAAATAAGTCCTTATTACGCAAGCCGAGATAAAACTCCTCTCACATACTTACCTCATATACCGTTAATCACGATCTATAAGCACTTATTGCCTAAAAATAAGTTATTCCAAATGAGCAAATTAAAAAAAAAACTAATTAAATTACTTTAAAATATTAATATTTATCATTTTTTCTTCAAATTTTGTTGCCTAATTTATAAATTGATAAATAATCTAATTAATGATACATAACATATGATGTGATTAAGTAACTCATTTATCTTCCTTAATCTCTCAAAAAAAATCAACTGTATCTTATATTTAAAACAGTAAAAAGTATTACTCAGCGTATTAGCGGTAACATAGAAGGGTATTGTCTGGGGACTGGGGCAGTGAATCTAGCATCATTGCCGGCACATTGAATCCCCAACCTTATAAAATTAAAACTTGGGAACATGAATTAATAAAACGTCCACGTGACGTAGGCCGTTGCGGGAGCAAGAAGAAAGGCTAGCGAATCAGCCATTATAAAAGAGAGTAAAATACACATATAATACTGATGGTACAACTACAAAACGCGGTTTCTGACCATGAAACTTAAGTAATTTGATATGATTTGATCCAGATCTCTTCGTTTTAAATATTTCCGACTGTTTCATCGTGCACTCTTAATATATGAAACACTACAAAACTACATTACAGTATTAGACCAGCAGTAGTGTCTTCAATGAAGCTGCTTGGATAGAGCCTTAGCCAATCAACTTGATCTTTCCACTTTCTCCTCCTTTTGACGTTAGATTAGATCTCTAAATACGTTCAAAAAGAAACACGGTTTATTACTCTTTTTTCTGGACCCTACAAAGTATTCACTGGGTGGGGAACACGAGTATCTCATATTTGAAGGACATGATGAATTCAACAGACCACTTGATTAATTAATTTCCACGATGCTAGAAATAAGAGCAGAACACAGCATTGTCAGCCAGTACTGTTAACGAGGTGGTTCTCTGGAACTCCGCACTGTCCTTAATTACACTGAAATAAAGATAAAATGAAATAAAACAAGCCTTGGAATAGCCATATTCAATGCATATTCCCCCCCCCCCCAATTATTATATTCAGTTTTGTATGTCAACTTTGGAATCCATAATGTCAATCAGGCACACACAATTATTAGTTTTATTTAATCGCCTGTAATTCTACCATACAATGGCATTCAATATAGTATTTTACAATGGTGCTATCTCATGGATCCAACTATAAAAGTAGGGCACTTTGATGAAAATAATCACCATACTTGTTGGTGCATCACCCCTCTAGCTATCTTGTGGTTACTTCCTGTAATTCAATTCTTAGCTTTCATTCCCTTTTTTGTTGAATTCTGTTCTTGGAACACTGCCACAAATGGGGATTGCAGAAGCATGCTCCAGGATCGTTGGAGACTTTTTACAAGCTTTTAGAGGTTCACAAGAAAGCTCAAAGACTCTAGTAATTGATCACAATGATCCTCCCTGCAAGCCCCAGAATGTGATCAAACTTGATGACAAGATGGTCAGTGCTCTAATCACTGTGTTCGGCATGGAAAACAATGGAAGAATCAAGAAGGAAAACGCAAGGCAAGTCGTAGGGAAGCTGGGTTTGCTGTATGGTTCAGAGGAAGATAAGTCCTCAGGGTTTGAACTTCCTAGCCAAGCAGGTGGCTTGGAAGATGAAGAGATTCTGGTAGAAGAAGTGCTCGAAGGATTGAAGGATATATCGAAGCGCAGCGAGCTGTTACACGAGGCCTTCAAAATCTTCGACGAAGATGGAGATGGATACATAGATGCAATGGAGTTGAAGAGGGTTCTGGATTGCTTGGGTTTGGATAAAGGTTGGGACATGAGTGCCATTGAGAAAATGGTGAATGTTGTAGATTTGAACTTTGATGGTAAGGTTGATTTCAGTGAGTTTGAGTTGATGATGGGGTAGTAGCAGTTTATTCATTTTGCTTTTAGGAAATAAAATTATCATCATCATCATCATTCATCAGCCAATTGTATATTACTTGTTCCACATTTTGGTTTAGTCATCATTTTAGCTGCACAAGAATTGGGGTAACTAAGAAACACAAAATAAGTACTCTTATACATGACAAAATACAACAGAAGCCATTCTTCATGGACTTGAGAGAAAAAAGAAAGCATTAGACAAAGCAGAACCTACTAATCTAACTAGACAAGAGGATATAAAGTTGGATCTAATTGTGGGGGAGTGAAACATTCAGCGATAAATATCATTGATACAGCTCATAGCATCACTAATAACAACTCCAGAGTTGAAATTGGTGTTGCTGATATGTAAGTTTCCAAGACCAAGAGATGAATTGTTATCGTCAACTGCAACAGCATATGAGGCATCACTTCCATGGACGGCGATGGTGGGCGAGACGTGTGTTATGCCGAGTCGACGCAGGCTAGTGGTGTTGAGTTGTGGCGCTGTGTTTAGCTGACTCTGATTCTGAACAAGAGCGTTGTTTAAGGTGGAGAAGGAGCCCCTAGTCAGCATATCTTCAGCTAACTTCACCTACAAAAAAACAAAGTACACAACTTGTGTTAGTCATGAGAATCTAATTAACAAATTTGCTTCCCAGAAGAAAGAACGTATCTACTCACACACACACACACACCTTGGCTCTCAAAGCTTCGACGTCTGATTTCAGAACTCGGTTATTTGTGTTAGCCTCACGGAATTGCTGGCTGGCATCTGTAAGCTGCTTGTAGAGAGCTGCATTCTCCAATCTCAGTTGTTCAACCTAAGGAAGACAACTTGAAATTAATTTCGTTACCGGGTGTTTTTCGTTCCCTCCCTAACCGACGTGGAACATCATCATTCCCCTGTGCCCCAAACATTAATCCTCTCACCTGTAACTCAAGATCGGTAAGATGCGCTTGTTTTCTTCTTCTGGATCTCCTGGCAGATTCCCGATTAGAAACCTTCCTGAAATATTAATGAAGACCGTGTAAAGCAGGGGAGGATGAAGAAGACAAACAGATGTTTGAGTTTATGGAACACACACACACACACCTTCTGAGCCGCTTCATATCAATGGGGTTTGAGCTATGATCACAAGGACCAGCTACGTCATCCTCATCAGATTGTTCATGAGACGAAGCACTTGTGGTTCCTTTGGTTTGATTATCTCCAAGTGTTGTTGCCTGATTAGCTGACACAGGGCTGCAAACTGCCCAGTTTCCAATTGATCCAAATATGTTAAACTACATCAACTAAACCCAAGTTCCTTATGAGCTACTATATATCAGTGCAGGCCACTTTTGGGTGCGTGACATGCAAATCTCTCTACGTTAAATCACAAAACATATATATACAGACTCGTTTGCCCATATAGGCTATATATATAATATGATTACCAGCAGTACCACAAATGGATGACTGAGATTCAATCGTAGCACAGAGAGGTGAATCCTTGGGAGTCTCGTTCGGAGACCATAATAGTGAATCTGCTACTCCCTTGCAACTTGAAAAAGCAGTCACTGCATCCTGAAATTACACATAAGCTCGAATTTTTAAGGATCAGACTAGTTCACTTGTATATATAGCAGCATAAGGTACTCTTGAACGCCATGATTGACTCACAAAGAGAAAAGTCTACGAACTTCTTTTCTTTTCGTTTCTATTTTTTTATTAGATCTATTGTCTTAAAAGGTTATTTGTATCTTCTTTTCTGATTTGTCCAAATAGCACTGGAGGAAGAAAAGCACGAGAAGATAGGCCAAAGAGGGAAGCAACAAAGTACACCCCTTCATGATCAGTCCCTCAGTTAGATCGTGGACACACCCCAGTGGATGATGAATGATTCCATGTTTTTAAGTCGGTGGTGGTTGAAGCAGCCAAAAAAGTTTAGATTTTTATTACTTTGGAATAAAGGAGGAAGGTGAAAAAACAAGAAAATTAAAAAAAAAAAAAAAAGATTATGCCATCTAATGGATGCTTTCCTTTTCTTCTTCATCTACCAGACGATGCCCAATAGGTGTGATTTGTAATTTCATATTATTCGCTTCTATGTTATAAAGAAGCAATGGAATATTGGAATCCAATTTCTTTCTTTCTTTTTTTTTTTTAACTTCCTCTGTTCTTCATCTCAATAGTTTAACACGAATTAGTGTGAGAGCAATTACTATGGTCATCATGATAATCCACCCCAAAGACAAATTCTGTCCATGTTTGAGATAAACAGTAGCATAAATTCATTTTTGAATAATTGAAAGGAACCATTATATTTGATTAATATTAAAAAATGGGCTTTTCACGCTGTTTACTGTGTTTGAAGGGAATCTTCCTGCACGCTATGTTATTTCTTTAAGGATCTGTTTGGTGTGAGGGATTTGGAGGGTAAGAAAGAGGAGGGAAAATTTTTATGAGTTGAGTTTTAAAATATTGAAAAAATGGGATAATAAAATTTTAAATAAAAAGAATATATAAGATAAAAGAATAAAAAAATTAATTAAAAAAATTTAACTCCACTTCTCTAATTTTTTTAAATTCAACTCAAAAAAATTTTCCATCCTCCCACCTTTCCTCCCCTCATATTAAACAAACCCTAAAAGCAAAGGGGAATAAATATGAAGTGACAGAAAAATATCACAACAAAGAACATAACAAGGGGTTTCAATTTCATTTGGTGCATGCTCTTTGTGAATATTATTGCTTCAAAAATTGAGATATATGTGATGTGAAAACCAAAAGCGTCAGTGACTGGCCGGTTAAGTCTAAATATTCCAAATTTATTAGCAAGTCTTGCTCGTGAAGACGTGTCTTTTCCTCAATTTCCTTTTCTCTGTTTCTGTACTTTCCTCCTTCTACAAGACACCACTGTCTTCTCGCTTTTTATTTTTTTTATAACAAAATTAAATTAAATTCTGCAGTAATAAACGTCAAGGGAAGGTAATTTCGAGGCAAGTTCAACCATACACAAAAACCTGCAACTTTATTGACCTATCAAAAAAAATTGTTACATCAGTGTAATAGCCAAGAAAAATGAAAGCTGAAATTTTAGCAGCGCTACTACTACTTAACTTTTCAGTTTTTCTATTATTATTTTTTGTGTTCAGTTTGATATTTTTTTTATAAATTTTCCTAAAGACATGTTTTTCTAAAGTAATCACATAATCAATTATTATTTATATAATGATAATGATAATAATCACTCTCAATCATTGTGGTTTCATAGAAAATCAGGAGTTGGTGGAGAAGTAGCTGAGGGTGATGCCCCTTCACTTCATTCACAACGCGTGAAACAACGAGGGTGGCCACGTCATCAAGCCGCCGAACCGTGAGATGACGTGGCAAACAAAAGATGGTTCTTCAACGTACTTATTATTTATTTTTTCCCCCCCGGTACAACAGCCAGAGAGGGCGTTCGTGTGTTAAGTGAAAGAGAGCAACTAACCGAGTTTCGGAAAGCGTGATCGAAATCGTCGCCGGTGAGAAATGCGTCCGCGACGGCGAACCTTTTGTCTCTTTGACCCCAAAGCTCGCACGGTTTCACGTCCTCGTCGTTGGTCGACGACACCGCCTTGTTGAGGAACTCTTCAAGGGCCAACTCCGACGGCGTCCGTTCCATGTTGCAGACTCCGGTGAGAACCGACGACGCGTGGAGGGATTGGGATTGGGACTGGGCGGCGGTGTATGCAGGCAAGACGGCGGCCGGCTGCGTCTCCATCATGCCGGAGAGAAAATATAGAGGGAGAAAGGAGGAAAGAGAAGGAAAAGGGAGCGAGGGAAGCAAGTGAAGGGGTATAAATAGGAAAAGTGAAAACGAAGTACGTAAAATATTTGTTTTTATTTTTTTTATTAAAGGAAAAAAGGCTTGGGCGGCACATGAAGCTAAATCTTTAGTAAAAAGTCGTAGACAGACTGAAATTACTAAAATGACATCAGAAGTTACCTGTAATTACGTGTTCCACTCGTGAGGCTCACTCATGCCAATAATTGGTTCAGCCATGGTCATATACTAAGGTTAGGTGAAAAAATTACTATTAACTTATACTAAAATCATAAAAGTAACCATATCTTTAGGTGTAAAAATAATTATAATTATTATAAAAGAGAGTAAAATTGATATTGCCATTAAGCTTACTACAAGCAGTTAACATATATAATTTTGACCCCATTATATTTTTATCTTTTTTTATAACATTTATAGTTACTTTTACCGGGAGGGAAGCTTATAGTTAATTTTATACTTTTGATATAAATTAATAGCTATTTTTATACCTCTCTTCATACTATTGAGTTTGGTTTGCTCCTTAATATCGTTGATTTATAATATAAATCAATTTCAAACATCCCATTAGAACAGGAAAAAAAAAAAGGAAGGTTAGCTCAATATTGATTTAGCTTATAAAGAATTAACACATAACCTATAAACTTTGAATTCAAATCCCATTATTATAACAACTTTGATTGTGGCGAGCTCCGGTTTGAGCAATCAACATCCAAACTAATTAAATTTGGACCGTCCGAAAGAAATAATTGGAAAAAAATTCGGTGCACCAATCCGAGGTAAGGAGGACATTCCAGGAAAGTAGTGATAATTTTGCGAATCTGGGAAGCATCACCAAATCGCCACGTGTGAACATAGAAAAATCTGTGGGGGTATCTTCTTGGCGTCTGCCCATTTTGTGATTGATTTGAGAAATCGATTTGATTCTTTCTAACTAGTAAATCAATTTGAAATTTTTAAATGAACTGATGAGACTAATTTTTGAAGAATTAAATTACAATATTTTAGCATATATTTAAAAAATGACTACTTATTTTGTAAAATTTCAAACACTAATAGAATATGATTTATGTTTAATATAATGTGATGACAATAAGAAACACATTTGGTATTAATATTTATATATCATGAAATTACATACTAGGTGTTTGATTAGTTTAGAACAGGGTAATGAAACCCGGCCCGGAAACCAGCGAACCGGCCGGTAAACCGGTCTGGTCCGGATTACCTATTTTTAAAAAAAAAAATTTAATTTTTCCTTTAGAATTTCATACTATAAGTATAAAATTTTCAATTTTTTACCGGTTTGGTCCCGGTTTAGCTCCGATTTGGCCCCGGTCTGACCCACTGACCCTTAATCTAGTACCCCGACCGGTTCAATACCCAATCCGAGTTTTAATACCTTGGTTTAGAATGAGTAAAGGTCAATACTGTAGGCGGATTGTGGTTAATTGCTTATGACCCATTAAGATCCAAAACATATAGTAATAACATAAAGTATTAATTATGGCCACTTGGTCACTTACCGGGGTAGTGGTGAAGGCGACTGCTATTATTCATATCTCCAAGCACTAATCAATAATCATCTCTTCAATTTCACTTTCAACTTTACGCTGATATCGTCTCACATGAGATGATGAGAGGGAATTCACAAATTCTAAAATTTAATTAATATTTTAATGAATGAATTATATAAAGAGGCATCTTGACTGGCAAATATGTCGAATTTAATTTATATTAAGATTATTATTAAGAAGGACCCGACATATGAAAACGATAGGCGCAGAATGAAGGAGAAGCAAATAATTTTATAGTATACATCAGAGTTACTTCTTGACCAAGAGAACAATATAATAAAATGGAAAACTTTAGTAGAATTAATAACTGGGCAACACATAATGAATACTCCTCCAGTCTTTAATATAAGACATAGTTAACTTTTTTCTAGAGAGATTAAAGAAATTAAATAAGTTAGTTAATCATAACATATGACATGTATCATTTGATTATATATCAGTTCATAAGTCATACAAATCAATTTAGTATAAAAAAAAATATAAATATCAATACTTTTAAAATAATTTATTTAGCTTGTCCAATCTTTCTAGAAAAAATCAACTATATCTTACATTAAAAAAATGAGTAGCACCAATGAAAAAGAATAAAGAGAAAGAGGGCTGCCACAACTTTGATTATTTAGCCTCTTGTGTGTGGTTAAGTAAAGTGAAGAATAAGAGCAAAGCATTTGGTGGCAAAACATTTGAAGCCACTTTGGCCAAAATTAGGAATACATCACCACCACAAATAATTCAAAAAAATTAAAAAAAAAAAGGTTTAGCATCTCTAATTCAAGGAGTGGATGAAGCAAAGCAGCACATCACAAATAATGGGGTGACATCTAAAAGAGTCTAGCTATACCTTTGGCGCTTAATGAAAAGTGTTATGGGTATTTAAGTATGAAATTTTATGTTCGAGTTCGTGTGAATGAAAGAGACATCTTTAGGATTGAGTCTAACAGTGTTCCAATCTAACACAATATTACTGAATATCAGATACTTCCGCTAGTTTTAAATATAAGAACTAGATAAGGAGTTTATTTAGATTCCAAATATGAGACGTCAGTTTACTTTATCTTCCAAATTTTAAATTTTTTCCTCAAAGCATCTTTGTTGATTATATATGGTAAGAGTTTTCATAAAAGTGTAATTAAAATACACATGATTAGAAAATGACGTTATAGAAAAGCTAGCACATTGACTGTAAATAACCAACTTAACTAATTTTATTAACATTCACAACTTAGTTATTTAGCTTTAATGTTACGGATTGGAGAGAGTATTTTATAAGGCATGGAATGAGTGTGAATTATAATTAAAATTTTGTGATACACAACCACACACATGAGGAGAGGACCACACAATGAAGAGTGAGATTGAAATTGCAAAGGGGCAAAGTGGGGGAGGATGGGAGGAGCTAAATTACTTTATTACTTTTGCAAAAGCAGCAAAGGCAATAGATTTAATAGATTTGGAAGGACGTGGCAAGGACTGAAAGAAGAGGAAAGGCACAGTGTGTGAGAGAGAGAGAAATGAATATAAGTTCTCTAGAAATAAATGTTTACGTGTGTGTGGGGTCACTTAATTTTAGAGAATAAGTTTTTATTACGTAAGTTGAGATAAAACTCTTCTCACATACTTATTTCGTATATCGTAAATCACGATTTATAAACACTTATTATCTAAAAATAAATTATTTCAAACGAGTACGTACTAATCACCAAAGAATCTAATATGCGAGTAGCATGCAATAACAAAATGCAGAAAAATACAACATGTCTATTTGTGTATGCTGTTCAATACTCAATTATTATTGGGACTATTTAGTAATTATATTCATTAAAATCTCACATTGATTTTTCAAAAAACAAAGAAACTAACAAGTGGGTTTCGTAAAGGAACGTGGGGGGGGGGGGGTTGATGGAGACAAGCACCGCCCCTAAGACAAAAGGCTGGTACTTAAAAAATGAAAATAAGAGGATGCTTTTAATGGGGAGTGGTGTTAAAAAAGCAGGTTAGAGCTCGCTTTCTGGGTGAGTTTTTAAAAGTTGTTTGCATTATTAGTTTAATGGCATCGTCACTTCCCCAACACAGTGCAATAATACCTAACTTTGTGACTAGGGATTGTCCAGTGGCGTTGAAAAGTTAAAACCACCGTTCCAAATTTATAGAGTGGGGGGACGACACTAGTAAGGAGCAGATTAGTTCTACATTTTGCTTTTTTCTACATCACATCATATGCTTCATCATTTCATTTATTATCTCTTACCCCTAAATATTACTCCCTTCGGTCCTGATTATAAGATAAAATTGATTTTTTTAGATAAATTAAGGATGATAATTAAATTACTTTAGAATATTTTTAGTTTTATTTTTTTTCTCCAAACTAATTAGTTAGACTAATAAACTAATATATAATATATATATTGATTAAGTAACTTATCAAACTTCCTTAATCTCCCTAAAAAAAGTCAACTGTATCTTATATTTAGTACCGATATTCTATTTTACATTATTGACTTTAGACTAGCCTATCTATCATGTATCAGCACTACTCAATTCCACTTCTTCCTCCTCCTCCTTTTCTTTCGTTGCCTTATCCATCTTCAAATCCAACGTGCGTCACGCTGCCAATTTGTATTAGGAACCAAACGATTTATCACATCTCAAATGTGTGTGTAATGATATTCACAGGAAGTCAAGCTTTTGAAAAGAACAGACACTTAAGCTCTAGACGACGGGCTAACGTTAGCGTCCCTTGGAAGGAAACAGAACCATGAAGAGCTGGCGTAGCTTCTCTCTCTCTCTCTCTGTTTTTGAGGCACAATTACTCTTTTATTAGAGATAATTCTATTTAAGTCATAGGACACTAAATATGGATATCACTCTTAACACGAATTCAAATCTTAGTGCGCACCATATCTTTTGTTTAGTAAACACCACGCTTGACGCTTTATAGTTTTTTCAGCTTATTAGATTCTACAGTTCCTTTGAACATGAAGTAAACATGTCAATAATGATTGAGACTTGGGGGCCCTTAAAAATGATTAAACTAGCAATAATCAGTTTTTTATTTGAATAATCTACTGATTGCTGGGATAAATATCTTTCGTTTTTTTCCCCTTCTCAGGGAACATAAATCGCAGCCTCTAATCTATTTTGAAAAATTCACAAACCTCTTTAAAATTAAAAAACGACAAAGATATCAGGTGAGTAATGGTCATCATTCTAAGGCCATATTAAAGCTAGGTAAATATATATTTATATATATATTATATCGGACATATAATAGAAGGCATATGTTTTCCGCATACATCCATCTGCCACAAACAAGGTCTAATCATCAGATAGGCAACGTAATGCGATTCGTGAAGCATAAAAGTGCTCAAGCCTTGAGATCAGACACCACACTTTATATCTGAAAATTCAAGGTTAGACAGGCGGTGGTCACCACCAACCTTTTTGAAGTTTGAACGCAATCCAATGCCAACCCGGAAGAAGTTGAGCTATATCAGACTAGCACAATTTCTAGTATCACAATCCAAGAAAACAAACAGAAACAAAATGAAGCTCATCATCGAGAAACTGTAACAAAGTAATGTCGCAGGAACATCAACAACACAGTCTATGCCATGATTTTGGCAGACCTAACATAAAGGCTGTCCACAACCTTCCCTATGTTGGAAATAGTTTCCAAGGTTGCAGGATATATGGCGTCACTCTTGGGATCATCAAATATGACGAGGCATCCAGCACCTTGATCCAATGTCCCAGCAAACTTCTTGTCCAAAATCATCTGGGACAGCTTCCGCTCCACATTATCAATGGGAAGTTCAATTAGCTCAGCAAGATGCGCTATCTCTACCCTTGAGAATGGCTCGATTAATCTGCAAAGGTTCTGCTCCAGAAGGGTATCATAAAGGGATGACAGGTGCCTGTGGACAATCGGGTCTTCCTCCAATTGTGCCTTGTAGTCCCGCAAAGCAATTTCAAACAACTTAAGGGAACGTTTAGAATGAGCATCTGCAACAGCTTTCATGGCATCCAAGTCAGGACCAACATATTGGAGGCCTGCTTTAGAAGATATAATGCTTGCTACATCATCAGCTTGACTCACCATAATCTTGCACAACAACATGTATTTAAGGCTAAAAACAGCCTTGGGGTCTTCAAGTGAATTGAAGGACTCAAAAGCTTCAAAGAAATAACTATATGCAGTTTTATAATCCTTCTCCTCTGCGTGAAGAATCCCACTTTGCAAATCAATGGCACCTTGCTGAGCAGGGGGCACATAAATAGCATTAGCAGCTGTTCTTGCTGCAGTGAGGGCAGCTTTTGCCTTTGGAAGGTTCCTTAAGGAGAAGTGTAGCTTGCTTTCCAGCAAGTCTATGTCCACAAGAAGAAGTTTGTCATCCAATCTTCTAACCTCTTTGACCAGGCCAGTAAGGAGAGTCAAAGCTTCTGCATACTCCTTATTTTCCATAAGAAGAGCTGCAAGCCTTGCCTCAACCCGCTGCCTCAGAAAGGTACGCTTTTCAGCTCGAGTCCACTGCACCATTTCTTTGCAGAGTGCAATTTGTAGATCAGATGTCCCAGGTATTTTAGCAACAGAATCAATTATTCCCCTCACTATTTTTGCAGTTTTTGCCTTAGGGATTAAAGAAAAGAATGGCCTCAACTGAGTGAGAAGGCTGCGCAGATCCTCTGCCCTATTCTCTTGCTTAAGAAGATCGGAGAGGTTTGTGATGGCTTGCTCTTTAATGCGCAGAGCTTCTGGAGATGCAGAAGGGTTCTCAAGTACACGATAGAGAATAGAGATCGCCTCAGATGGGTTTTTGGCCTCCAGTGCCTGTGCAATAGTCTCCGTTGTAGCAGGGAGATATGAGGAAGACATTTTCACTGCTTCCACAAACTTCTGAAAGAACAATTTTATTAATTATTAGAAACATGCAAAACCACTGGAAATGTCTTCACTTTTTTAAAATTTTATTAATTTTTCTAACTGCTATAGCTATGTTTTCCATTTAAGCAAAAGGTAAATGTCTTCACTTTTTTAAAATTGTTATATGGCATTTGCCAAGACCACGAGACACGTGGAAAAAGAAAATTAAGACTCATCAGCAATCTTCACTGACAAATATATAATATGTGCTATCATATACCTCATGATAAAACACAGACACCTAAAAGAACTCTCTCATTTAAGATTACCATGGTCAGTAATATGAGAGGAATGATCACAAAACATACAGACAGAGGACATCGATACAAGCAAAGGAAACATTCAAAATAGAAAACTTGTAAAAACTAACGTAATTCTAAGGCATAATCCGCTACAAGCATTATAACTATCTTATGAAACTGAATGCAATGAGAATTAGTAACACAAGGTGAAGCAATTGCCTTGAAAAAGAAGAATTAATATATTCAAAATTGGACAACACTCCTTTTATGTGCATCTTTTGAGTTAGAAGCAATATTTCTTATTGATTACCTTCACGCCCACATAAGTTTGTGATGAGAAAAATCTTCTCTCAGATCTACCAAGGGGTGCTTTCTGAACCGTCAAACTTCACAAATTGGGGTTTGTTCCCCCACATCCCCAACATTCTCCCTTTCACTACTGGTTATTCTCAACTTATTTCCGCCTTCGCTCTTCGAATAACTTTTTTTTTCCCGCCAGATCGCTCAGCAGATAACTTCAACCCTCTAATGTATCACTTATTTTACTAGTTTCTTGCTTAGTCTATTAGTTGCTTTTCGAATCTTCATTAAACCTTTAAAATACGAAACCCTAGCAGCTTGTTCAATTAAAGGGAAGAAACAAGTTTTGCTGGAGGCAGAATAGAAAATGCGAGATTATGATAGTTGAGGAAGGATAGCAGGAGCCAAACAAACACGCACGAAAACAGAAAATTCAAGCAAATATATTATATTGAATAACATATACGTATAACGAAGCAATCTCAGCCGTAACAGAAGCAGAGAGTGAGTTTGTGTGTGAGTGAGACTCCGAAGTAACGAACAATCCCAACCAAAATGGAGCCAAATCACGTACATTCGAACTAATTGCCAAACAGGAGCCAAAAAACGCACGCAAAATAGGAGCCCGATCATCCGAAGAAGGGGAATTAGGGATTTTGGGAGGATATGGCGGTAAAACTCCGAGAAGTGTGGGAAGTAGAGAGAGAAATTGATGCTTACCTCAACGATAGTGAGCAGCGAACGAAGAGTGGAGAGGGGATGCGGCGGCGGGCAAGCAAGGCCGAGAGCCGTATGGGAGTCGTGAGTCCTGAATGTCGAAGGAAATAAGAAAACTGTGGAGTTTGGGTGAGGGGTTTAAAACGCAGCGTACCACTGCACATTCTTTTCTTGTTGCTCAATTCACCCTTGAGAAGTGGGCTTCTCCTCCATAGTGGTAAGTGGGCCACCTTACTTTGTGGGTTTTTTTTTTTTTGGGGGAGGGGGTGTTTTAAAGACCAAAGCCCAATTATTTCTCTTGGAAAACTAATTTTTTCGTCTTATTAGTTAAACTCAGTTATTGTACCTTGGCGTAACTCATTTCTTATAATTTAATTTATTTGTAACTCAGTTTATAATCTTTAACTCACTGCTGCATATACCTTATAATTAACCATTTTATAAGTTTGCCCTTGTGTTTTATAAAAGAAAATATTATATACACATAAAATAAAAGGTAGGTACTAAATTATAAAATAGTTAAAATTATGAAAATTTAGTTACAGAGAGGAAAAGTTTAGGAACTGAGTTAAAGCTATAAGGGTTGAAGTGCATCGAGTCAAAATGTAAGAATTGGGTTATAATCTAATCGAAACTATAAAACCAAAAAATTAATTTCCCGCCCTTTTTTTCACCATGAAAGTCCAATAACACGAAGCTTCCTTCCTTGTTACGTATGGAAACATGCGATTCGGTAATATTATTGCACTCAAGTTAATGGTACAAAGATGGAAGGCAAATTAACTTACAAACAAGAACAAGAACACAGGACCAGTCCTCTAAAACGAAAAGCAAATAGATGTAATTAATTATTCAGATACAGACGGCATTCTGACTGGCATGATCGATCTTGGTGTTGTTGGGAGAGGAATAGAAGAGGAAATCGACGTTGTAAAGAACAGGAATCATAGTAAGAGTAGAGAGGAATACGAGGAGAGGACCAAAAATCCAGAGCAGAAGAGGAAGTGCGGCGTAGAAGATTCTGTTCCCGACGGCGTTAAGCGTGAGGCCTCTCTCTAAGATGAGGTGGATATAAGAGGGTGTGACCAATGACGTGGCGTCTTGTGGCACGTTGACCAGGATGTTGACTTGGTTGATGAACCTGATGGAGAGAGAGTGGCAGAAGAAAGAGAATATCAACAAGGCAAGCATGGTGACGTATTTGAGCGCCACCATGAACTCGCCGTGAGCTCCATACACGGCGTCGTTCAGTGGCTTCTTCATGCTGTAGGTGCTGCTTATCACCGCCGCTAGTCCGGTACATAGCAGCACCGACGTTGTCGCCATTAGAGTCGATCCCATGATCACGTTCCTCAGCGACTGAACCGCTAATATGTTTTTCTTGTCATTGTCCTGCCACAAGCAATATAATATAATATAATAATCACTGAGAGTGTGTGAGGTACATTAATATGCACAGAATGTGAGGGTAAGGTTAGTGTGTGTGTGTGTGTACCTCCAACATGGAATGGACCCAGTTGCGGCGAACGGAGGCGTTAACGCCGATGGTGGTCCGGTGAGGCTGAGTCCGAACAGTGCGCCACAGCCAGAGATGGTAGGCAATGCTCATGAGTAGCGCCGATGGCACCAATATCACATCCAAATAACACTTTCTCCATTCCATGATCTCTCTCTCTCTCTCCCCCCTCTTGAGAAACTAATAATTAATTATTATTGCACTGCGTGTGTTTGTTTTTTTCAATTATATGTATCGTGTGCGTGTGGTGGTGATATATATAGAGAGAGACTACGCATGTATGTGGACATGTTTGAATGGGACGTTCAGTTTTTACTGTAGACAGTGGGAGAGTAGTAAAAACCCAGAAAGAAAAAAGTCGTCTTGATTACCACATCCAACGAATCTTGTTCAAGTGGGATTCTCATCCTCAAGCCACCTTCTTCTGTTTTTTTTTTTTAATGTATCTATCTATCTTTAGAATTATTTGCCGCCGTTAACTGCAATTCGTCCTTTTCTTGGTACGTACTGTGCTTTAATCTGATTTGTTGTTCACCAGGACCTTGACCCATATAACATGTAAGATTTTGTGTGTATGGATGGTGTGTATTTAGATTAACTTTTAAGAATAGCTTTTACGATTTACGAAGTAAGTATGTAAGATGAGTTTTATTTCGACTTACAGAAAATAGCTTCTAAAACCACAATTTAGGTATTTTTCAAACAATTACGTACTTGAGGACAAGAACGTTAATTTAATGGGTGACAAAAATAATCATGTTGCCCGACCACCTCCACATGCGTGTTTAAAATGAGACATGGATTGTCAAATGCCTTATAACATGGATTGATCTGAAATTTGGACTCATGATATTTAATGATTTAACATGTTTACTTTTATTTTTTAGAAAAAATATTATAATCGGCATATAATATAATCTAAAATGAAGATAATTTCTTAAAGGTTAGTTTTTCTTATTTAAAAATCATTAAAGGTAATATTAAAATTTAAACCTTCAAAATTGCATTTGAATTTCAACCATATATATTTTATTAGAGTGATGAGTATAAAAAATGATTTGGTTTTAGATCACTCCTTTCATCGTTCATAAATATAAAGTCTTCATGACTGATTAATTTATATAATGCAAAAAATATACGTGAATACGTCGATTATTTATAATTAATATGTAAAAAATATATTATACCTTTTTTTTTGCCAATAATATATTATACCTTTTAAACAAATCTCCCTACCATTATTTAATAATTAAAAGCTATTGATCATCAGAGATAAGTTGTCCTAACAAATAAGGTTTTCCTTAACGAGTTAATATGAGAGGTAAGAAACAGTTAGACTTTATATTCATGATCATTGTTGTTAAACTCACGAGTTGACTCTCCGAATTTACCGTTTTTACGTTTATAACTTATAAAATCGAGTCGAGTCATTGGTAAACTCGTGACCATTGTAAATTCGGTTAAATTCACGAGTTTATACATCGAGTTTACCGTTTTTACGTTTCTAGCTTACAAAATTGTGTTAATGTACCCTTAAACTCGTGTTAACTTTTTTAATTTGATTATACTCAACGGCTTTATATATGAATTTTATATAAATTTCTTTGTTAAATACGATAAATTATGAATGTTGATAGATTTAATTTCAATTATTTGGATTTAAATTATATTTAAATCAAATTGTTGTTAAATTTTTATATTTTAATTATTTAATTATATACTAATAATATCTATTTAATGGTAAAACTAAACTCTTACGTGTTTACGATTCGGGTTTACGATACGAATTTACATCACCATCACGAGTTTGCTTAAACTCGTGAGTTTGACAACCTTGTTCATGATCAATTCAAAATTTTCACATTGACCTTATACTTAGGATACAAAACATTATTTTATTGTCTGAAAACTTTTTTTTTTTCTTGGAAAAAAAAAAGTAGCGAGAGCGAGACTCGAGAGTGTTTTTTTCACGAGGAGGTGCGTTCTACGTCAGACCGGATAAGGTAAATGAGCAGTGTCCCTGTCCCCATCATGAGTGCGCATGAACACAAATAATTAGCCTTTTTTTTTTTAATTATTTGACGAACACAAAAATCTAACCTTATCTTTATATGTTGTGTGTATAACATCTCTACTTGCTATTTAATATTTTAAATTTATGAACTCTCAGATAAAAATGTGTCAGTACTTCGTGTATTATTTCTTACCAGGTTATTTAAATTTTTTTTTTTGACAAAAAATTTTGTTTAGTATATGTAACTGCACGTGATATGTATAAAATTTATAAGAAGCCAGGCTATTTATAATTCATCAACAATATATAACAGAGCTTAAATAGAATTTCTTAAAAATAAAATTAAAGCACGCATGACTACTATTTTAATTATCCCCCGCTTTAACTAGAAAAAACTAGGCCAATTTCTTATTGATTTTGTCAAATAAGCACGGTTACTGTATTATTATGACCACTTCAATGATTTGGACAAGATAGTTCTGTTGATATTTCGTAGAGAGGATACGTACTTACTTTTAAAAAAGAATTCGCACAATGTGATAGACAGTGATTTGCGCTTGATATTCATATTCCATTATCGCCGAGGGATCACAAAAACCAAAAATCTCTTCGATGATTTCCGCAAAGCAAGCCTTACTTTTTTAAAAAATAAAAAAAATTCAGGCAAATGACAGACAAATTAAATGCGGGAAAGAGTAATGGAAAAGACGTTGATAAATAAGGCACGGATGGAATTGCCCGAGCAACAAGGACACGTTAGTTCAATTTCTTGCATGATTATGATTCCAGCTAATCTTAATACATTTTTGTTGGTATATTCATGGTATTTGGATGACACAATAAAAAAAAAAATTTGATGTGATACTAATTACAACAAATTAGGCAATACGGTTACATATTTTTGTGTTATAATCTAAATTTAAGCTTATACAGATTATCACGTCGGCATCTGTATCTTACATGAATCATATTTTGATATTTTTGCCCTCCATCCATGGTGTTGACGGGATTTAAAAGATGATTTCATATTTATTTGTATATAAAATATAAATTTTATTTCATGATTTATTGGCTGCGTGTCAAACGGTACATTACAAGTATAAATATCAAAATCAAAATTATAAAGGACCAAAATCTAAACAACAAGTTTTAATTTTAATCTTTATATTTTTAATGAGTTTTTATTTTTATCCTTATACTTAACAACGTTGATAAGTCCATGTAAAAGCTCTGCGAACTAAAAACCATAGTTTGAAACTATAGTTTAAAGGAACAAAAATTAAAAATTAAGTGTTTGGTTGTTTTAGCTTTTTAGATGTGCTATTATAATTGCCGAAATAAGTATGTGAGAGGAGTTTTGTTTTGACTTGTAAAAAAATGCTTCTAAAATCATGATTTGCGTTTGTTTGTTTTTTAGTCCGCATTTTTTTGTTATTTTGTCTGCTAAACTAAAGTCCAAGTCCAGTATGGGCAATATGTTTGGATCGATTGTATAAAAAAAAAAACATGTTTGGATCGAGTTCGGTACTTGTTTTTTTGGGCTGTAGCCCAGTCTTTGTCAAAACACAGCTCAACAATGTGGTCAACGTATAAGGTTGACCCGTGACACCACCCAACAAAATTTGGGATGATACCTAGAAAATTATATAACGATAGTGTTCAGTGCTTTTGTAAGATCCAACAATTTGTTAAATTTGGATGGCCAAAAAAAAAAACAAACAATTTGTTAAGTTTGACAAAAGTCAATTTCAAGCGGAAGTTAAACTGACTTTTGAGGGTAAAACAAACGTGAACAGTTGGGTACTAGTAGTTTGTTATTTTTGCTCTTACATGTCGTTATTTAACGGGAATGACCCTAGACGTGATTTACTTTTGCTTCACTTTTAATGAAAATTTTCTGCTTGCGAAATTAAATTAAGATAGGTGACGATCGCTCTACTTTAAGTAATTCATGCATATAACATCACCTAGAAAAAGTTTCCTGGGTTTTTTTTTTTTTCCTTTTACGTATTCACCTTTTTATGAACATTTACTCGAGCTTATTATTGTTTTCCAATTAGATAGATACCAATGCTGGCATGAAAAAAGTATATAGACGCTAATATTTTGTCTCTTTGGGACCAAATGTATATACTGAAACATTTCGAAGTTCAGCTATGTAAAACTGCATAATTCCACTAAATATTGCACGAAGAAGAGTATTTATTAATTAGCTGTTAATAAACCTGGCAAAAAAAAAATACTGATGTTAATAAAACTTTGAAGTCCCGCCATGTAATGCAAAAACGGAAAGTTGTTCCCTATATACATGTCATTGAATCAGAGCTTGTTTGTCAAAGCGTCTGGCAGTCCCAACACGATTATATCCAAGAAAAGTATAAGCATGTTTATTTGAGCTTATAAAAATTTATAAGTTGTTTTTTACGTAAATCGAGACATAACTCCTCTCACATACTTACTTCGTATACCGTAAATCACTATTAAAAAGCAACTTATAAGCAATCGAATCGCTCAAACAAACATACCCTATATCAACCTTCAAAGTGGTGTTTGGATAAGTGTTAGCTTCTACTGTACTTCTGAAAAAACGTCACATCCAGCAGAAGCTAATTGAAATAGCTTTTTTTTCATTCCCTCACACGGTGAGGCTGTGCCGAAGAGAGAGAAAGGCTGGAAATACATGAAAGAGATATGTGATGTTACTTTTAATTCTCACCAAGACAATATATTACTCTTTTCGGTCTTAATTATAAGATAAAGTTGACTTGTTTTAGGGCAATTAAGGAAATTAATTAAATTACTATAGATTATTTTTATTTTTATTTTTTTTCCAAACTAATTAGTTTGACTAATAAACTAACATATAATCTGAGGATACATAATATATGATATGATTAAGTAGCTTATTATCAAATTTTCTTTATATTTTTTTATTTTAATTATCACAATATATACAAATAATATATATATATGTAGTATTACATAAGATTCATGTCATTTTCTGTCATTTTACATCTAACCGGGTTTTTCAAACTCTAATTCAAATAGATTCAAGGTTAGAAAAAAAGTCACTTTTGTCACTGCTAATCCAAACACAAATCACATTTACATTTTCACTTTTAATCTTATCTTACTTTTTCAAAAGTCAGATAGAAAAAAAAATCACTTCTCCACCGTTAATCCAAACCGACAGTCAAACTCCTGATTCAGCAAATTGAGACGTCGAGTTTGACTCGTAAGTTGGCAAGGGAATTGAAGCTAATTTATATCTTAAATTTAAACTTGAAATTTAAATAAGGGTGTGAATCCTAGCTAGGAGTGAGACATTTGGATTGTGACGTGTGTTCTTCCCTCTCACCAAAAAGGTCATGTACGTCCTACTAACTCATTAATCATCAGAATTAATTAATTCTTCAGTTAGCTGGCAGAATAATTCAACTAAATAATACACGAAGCATAATCATTTTCATGTTACGCCCAAAAAAAAAAAAGAGAGCTTACATTTAATGAGCACACACATAATATAAAAATTATAATTATTCAAATTATTCACGAGATATAAATAATGCCACTAATTCATTTAAAAAGAAATCCAAACTTTCAAAATATATATATATATATATATATATTTGGAAATGCTAATTAGTGCTTTCTTTGTTTGGAGGAATTTCACAGCAGATTGCGTTTGGTTCATATCTTGGCTCATCCCTCTCCACTAGGAAATCAGAATATGGGAGCATCTTACACAATTAAACTCTTTAAAAAGAAAAAAGAAACAAAATAGTTCTTCAATAATAATAACAATTAACAAACACGACCAACTTTTGGATGACGACAATAGCAATCAAGGGAATTACAGATCATAGAATCAATCAGGTGGCTAGGCAATGATTGTTTAGGAAGAACAAAAAAAGGAGAGTGGCTCGTTTCTATTTTTTTAACTTTGTGTGTGTGTGTGTAGATGTCCATTAATCGATATGTTAATTGATTAATCAGGTGGCTACGCAATGCTCCCATGTTCATCCACACGTCCATTAATCAAGAGGTAATTTTTATATGATCAAAATAAAAAAATGAAAAGAAAGAAAAAACACTGCATCAATAGAGAGGCGTTGCAACCTTATTGAAACAAATTACACATATTTCATAAAGGAAGCCGATAATATCTCATGGGAATGTGTTCATGTGTCTCTTGAGGGTCTGTTTGATGTGAGGGATTTGGAGGGGAAGGGAGGGGCAGAACAATTTTTATGAGTTGAATTTTAAAATATTAAAGAAGTGGGGTAATAAAATTTTAATAAAGAGAATATATAAGAAGATTAAGAAAAATTTATTAAAAATTTTTAATCCCACTTATCTAATTTTTTTAAATTCAACTCAAAAATTTCCTTCGCCTACTTTTCCTCCCCTACCCTAAGACCAAACAAACCCTGAACGACGTGCATCTAGTGCTTAAATATTGACTTGAAACGTTTTATCCGCCTCTTCTTATGCTGATAAAGGTATAAGCCAAGGCAAAAAAGAAAAGATGAAGGTATAAGCACTTCGTGTTCTTAAAACGGCAATCATAGACTAAATAAGCCTCTCTCACCTCTTGGGACCAATAAAAAATCAAGTGTGGATATTAATCTATTATAAGTCACCGTTACGCATCTCAATCTAATTTCCCAAGTCTTAATCTTAACTCAGCTAGAAATCAGGAGATTTCAGGACAAAATTTTATGAGATACGGAATAGCCTAAGTTTTAGGGACAATAAAACTGACTCTCTATAGCATAAAAGTATAAGTCACCGTTAGGGCCTGCTTTTTTTTTTTTTTTAAAGATTAAATAATTCAGTTGCGGATGAAGGAACATTTCATCAAATTATTGAAGTAGATTAAATTAATCACCCACCGATGAAATGCATGACTAACAGCTACTTCAAAAATCAAAATCCAGGGACGATTCTCTCTTAATTGGTGCAATGGAGAGCGGATCATGTTAGGAGCACCTTCCATTATTATCTTCCAATAATCATCATTTAAGTATGGAGCCAAGTCAAATGTCCTCTCTCTCTATATATAAAATCCACATTATTCAAACACCTTTGGGGTCTCTATATATAAAATCTACTTGGATTCAATTTATCTGACCATCTCCGAGGAAGCTTTCTCTTAACAGGGGAAAAAAAAGTCTTTTTTCTTTCGTTTTTACTTTTCCTTCATCTGAACCACAGTGCATTGACTTGAATAACTTTATGCTCACAACAGTGCACGAAGTTTCTGCTTAATCCTGGGGAATTAAAACTTTAAACAGCACCCGTCTCTGTCCGCGTCTTTTGATGCTGCGTCACATGGAGCTCTTGGAAATTCGAAAATAAACTTGCTTCAGATCGTCAATATATAGTTAAAATTAAAACTACAATTATAAATTAATAAAAAAAATAAGCTCGAGGTATGAATGGTACAATTGTAATGTACGTCAGAGAGTACCTTGGTCAAAAAAATAAGAGGCTGCCTAACTAGCCTTTGACTGTTAGGGTAGTTTGCCTTGGAAACCAAAGCTGCCAGAAGCTAGCACTGACTTTAAACGACCTAATAACTGATAATTAACTCACAGAATCTTCGTCCTAGTCATCACTGATTAGAATAAAACCAAGCACATATGGATTTCAACCATCAAAACCAGGAACTGTGAGAGGGAGAAGAGTTCAGAATTACAATAATCACTCCCATGTGAAACCTGGAAGGCAGCAACTTTAAGTTTTCAACCACTCATCCTAACCAAGAAAACTTCTCTTGTTGGCTTCCTCATGTGACAGACAAAATACAGATGCTTTTGTAATCTTGTTTAGGGTGGGGATTCGATTTTCGGTAAAAACCGAAATATAAGAATTTTTCAAATCGAATAAAAAAAGATAACTAAACCGAAATAATTTAATTCAGTTTCAGTTTTATAGATAAAACCAAAATTTTTTTGTCTTCCTAATTAAATTAAAATATCTGAATTTTTAACAAACAAAATTTAATACAAATTATAAATTGAACAGCCTCAACAAGATATAAGGAAAAATGATATAAAGTATAAATTATATATATGATCAATGTAGTATTGACACTTAATTAAATAAGGGGAAAATGTGACAAAAATATTATATGGTGTATTTTTTTACATTTTCTGGTTTCCGGTTAAAAATGATTTTTTTTTTTTAAGAACCAAACCGAAACACTGAAAAAGTTGAAAAAAAGAACCGAATATACACCAAACACCGAAAAAACCAAAGTGAATTCAGTTTGGTCTTCAGTTTCAGTTTTATTTTGTTCACTCCTAATCTTGTTCATCTAAAACGGAAAAAAAGAGAGAGAAATATAGAAAGAAAAAGTCAAGAAGTGAGGTTTAGAAGTTTTAGAATCCACAAGGTCTCAGACTTTTATAAATTGGAAGCATACGCCAATCAAACCCCAAGTGCCAAGCCTCACAACCCCGGAGACTAAGAAAGACACCATATCATTTCCATGGATCCAAAGAAATCTAACAAGATCAGAGATATTGTTAGGCTTCAACAGATCCTTAAGAAATGGAGAAAGCAAGCCAACTCTTCAAAAACCAGTGGCAGTAACAGCAGCAGCAGCACTAGCTGTAAAAGCATCAAGTTTCTGAAGAGGACACTTTCTATATCAGAACGTGAAGGGGGATCAAGCAACGTCGTTCCAAAAGGCTATCTCGCTGTTTGTGTTGGGGAAGAGCTGAAGAGGTTCATTATACCTACTGAATATCTGAGCCATCACGCATTTCATGTGTTACTGAGAGAAGCAGAAGAAGAATTTGGGTTTCAACAGACTGGTGTTCTGAGAATCCCTTGTGAAGTGCCAGTTTTTGAGAGTATCTTGAAGATGGTGCAGGGAAAGAAGGACCAATCTAGCACTCAAGAATGCAGAGTTAAAGTTGAAGAAATATTGGGATACTGCTTATCAGAACACCAGTTTGCTTACTCTCACCATCCCCAGAGTCCAATGTGCAGATAGCCTAAGTTTTTGAAAGGCTTTTACTCTAATGTTTTTCCCTTTTTCTCCACAGGAAGGCCTCTTAATGTATGAGATTGTGAGCAAGAGAGATTTAGATGATGTAAGAGAACCTGTTTGGGAATTTATGAATGGATCTTCCATATCAACGTTTAATTTCTAGTACACATGAATTGTTTTCAATCCCGAGACATAGGAAGCATATTTAGCCACCCTGTCGTCTGAATCTATCATTCTAAGGCTGAAACTTTGGCATTTAGTTATGATGTTCAAATCATAGCCTCTCTTTATCCAGACAATTCACATCAACGAACGAATATGATATTCCAGCACAGAACTAGTGATCGTGCAGGGTTCTAAACATAACGTTTTTGGGAACTTCCCTCACAGAGTGGGCTATGTCTTTTTGTCACTTTGGAACTGAGTCAAAGTTGAAGATTATTAACACATACACATATACATATAACTGATAACTAAGCATTCGATTCAGTTCAAATCTTCGAGCAATAGGTCAAACGCCAAGAGCAGAGCATGACCTTGGTTCAAATGACTTGTACAGAGCTTCACAGAAGAATATCAGTACAGAAGAGAGGCAAATATTGAAAGCAATTCATAAATTGTTCCTTTTTGGAAAAAAAATCAGAACCGACAAAAAAAATTTGGAGAAAAGGGTAGAGACATGCGTAGTTCCAAAACAGAAATAATTACGATACTCATTGTGAAGTTCAGGCTTCAAGGTACATAAGGGAAAAAGTGAAGAGTATCTGAGTTCACATGGACTAGTTGTCACAAGTACGGTCCCTTTAAGTGTAGGGACGTACAAAAACTCACCCCTCTCAGTCCCACCACACTCCACTCTCGGGAGATTCTTTCATAAAGATGAGCGTCCATCAGCCTCACAGTGATCAATCATAAATGCAAAGTTGAATTTTTTAGTTTTCAGAATTTCCCCCACGAGACGAGGTTTACAATGTGACAGTTGGATACTACCATATGCGAGCAATCCACAACATTGTCCTATACTGTCATTATCTTCCTTACATAATTGAAGTCCCTCGCGAACCATATTCTCAAGAAAAATTGTTAAGATTACCATAAGCAAAGACCAGTCAATATCTTGAGCACAAGGCAACCACGTGTTTCGATGTTATGGTTAAACAAGTTTTTATATTACAGTCCCCTAGCCTTCAAGTCATGTTCGTCTTAAAATTTCTCGGTGGCATATTCTCAAACATGTATTATGCAGCTCACGTGCAAGCATTCATTTCAGCCATTTTCAGGACGTGAATAAAATACACTTCAACAAGAAGCATTGAAAAATTAACCCTCGTTATCTGTGGCATATATATACATATATATATATTTATGTAAACTTAAACCGAAAGCAAGTGAGGAACATGGAATCTTGCATCAATTCCAGAACACACCTCTTCACAGAAATGAGCCACAAGTCCAAACAAAAAACGAAAAAAGAAAGGAAAGGAAAGGGAAAAAATCAATCACGTGATAGGTATTCTGAATTCGTGAATGTAGCAGCAAAATCGGTTTCTTTCGGGCATTTTTTTTAGTATCTCAAGAAATTGTGGAAGACAACGTAAAGGATACAGTAGAAGAGAAGTAGTACCTTGAGATCCAATTTAAAGCACAAGCACCCATATGGCATCAGTCCCAGGGTCCATGTGTTATCATCTCAGCGTTAACCGAATTCTCAGTACTCGAGGGAAGCACCAGTCGGATTGTTAGAGTATGAAAGGGTTTGGATTCCCTCGTAATCTTTTTTCTTATTTTCTTTTCATAATCTCATCTTCATTATCAAATTTTAAAAATAGATGGGTTAAATTTAATATTTTATAAAATTATTATTTTAAACATAAATAAATAAATTTAAACTTTTAAAACATAATTTACATAATTTATAATTACAATACAAACAAAATTAATAAAAATATTAATTTATAAAACACTACAATCATAATTTTAAAAAATATTAAATTTAAATCATTTATTTTTTCATCTAATGGTAGAAATGGGATTCTAAAAAAAAAAAAAAAAAAAGATTATGATGATATCTGATCCCATTGTTATGAGCTCAGCATTAACCGAATTCTCAATACTTGAAGGAAGCGCGAGTCGGATTGTTAAGAACAAGTGCGACCTCCTGATATATTAAAAAGAGCCAACGTCACAAGAAGATGAAACCTATTGAGACCAAAAACTGTAATTTTAATTTCTGACTCTGTAGTGTTCAGCCCACATTGCATAAGAGAATCAGAGTCGAGGTGAAATAGGCCTGAAAATCAGCCCATGTATATATTGGGCTAATGACAATGGCCAGTTCGATTGGATTTGTGGGTGTCAGCTCAAATATCCAATGCGAATTACCAAATGGGAGTTGATCCAAGTGATAAGCGGTCTGGTTCCGTTTAAGTAAGGTCTCAGATTCGAGCCTTGTGTATGCAGAAAATTCTTATTGAGAGACTCTCCCACCAAAGGCAGGTGCGCGACGCGGGTCGGATCCTGATGTAGCCGGGGCAAAACTCCGGTGAACTGGGTGAGCAACAGAAAAAAAATATCCAATGCGAATTGAGGAAGAAAATTAAGCTTCGGATCCACAGGTTATATTTTTTTATAAGGATGTATGTTCTATTGGAAGCAACCCTGTTTAAAATATTGTCTTGTATTAAATGTATATACTTTTTTCTATAGAGATTAGAACATTGATTTTTCATATTACGAGGAACTAACCTTTCTACTATATTTATTTAATTCCATTAGACAAAAACGTCATTTTTTTTTGTTAAAAACATGTGTTCTATTCAAGATAAATTTTATTATAAACACTTTTCTGACACTAAATGTGGGCAAAAACTTTATTTAAATTTATTTTAGTGAACATTTAAATTCATACGCGGCATTAGAATTACAGCTCTATAAGCCAAAGCCAAAACTTGAACGAGCAGCCGCCACCACTGAACAGATCAAACAGGGAGGACAAACCCAATGATGCTAATTACACCGTTGCTACAAATACTGATAGACAAAGTAGTAAAAACTAAAAAGCATATTTACCTCTTTTTATATTCCATATTTTCTGCCCGTAACAGTAGGTCGATCGCAAAAACTTAGAACCAACACACAACTTGGAGACGCGTGGGTCCTTCTCCCCAAAATTACAGCTCTTTTATGTGTCAGTGCCGTACATATATCTTTATTCCCATAACTAAAAAATGAGCATCGTCTTTATTACTAGTAGCCGGTTTTTATGAGGTTCCAACTACTACAACTTTTCCCCTGGGGCCAAAACTGCCATATGCAGGGGGACAAACAAAGCAACGTTCATTTCTGCAGGCGACTGCAAGTGGCTCACTGTCATCGTAATTCTTTAATAAAGGAAACGGGCAGGTCCAAAAGGAATAAGATCGTTCGGCAATAAACACTCTTCTGGGTATTATGAATTTCATGAGAATCTCTGTTCAGTCCTTGCTAATTTACTCGAATCAGTATCTACATTGTGATTTGTATGTCACGGAGCTGAACTTCATGAACAGATATTTTTATTTGAAATGACCCTTGTTCGTTTCATTTCTCCCTCGCATCTCATCCACGCACCCACCAGGCACGGTGTTCAGCTGACTGACTCGCTTCCAGTTAACACATGTTGGCGTCCTTTAAAAAAAACGCATCCCTAGATATGCCACGTGGCGTATCATGTCTTACACGTGTCTCAGCTGACGTGCCCCACGCTCCTCGCTTTCCCCTTTAAAAACCATCTTCTTTTGCTTCCACCCCCTGAACCAAAGATTAAACTAACCCTCCACTAACGTATACTCTCTTCAAGATACTACTACTCCTCGGGTTCTCTTTGCTATCATTCTCAATCTCTCCTCAGGTCATTATTCAGAAGCTTAAAGTTTATCAACATCAATGGCGGAGACCTCTGGTAGAAAGCTTGTAGTGGAGGTCTGCAATGCCAAGAATCTGATGCCAAAAGATGGCCAAGGAACCGCAAGCGCTTATGCGATTGTGGATTTCGACGGCCAGAGACGGCGAACCAAGACCAAGTCCAGAGATCTAAATCCACAGTGGGACGAGAGGCTCGACTTTATTGTACAAGATACAGAGGCTATGGCTTCCGAAATCTTGGAGATCAATTTGTATAACGATAAAAAGACAGGGAAGCGAAGCACATTTTTGGGCAAGGTTAAAATATCAGGAGGCACTTTCGTGAAGTCCGGTTCAGAAGCGCTCGTGTACTATCCTCTGGAGAAGAGGAGCGTCTTCTCTCAGATTAAAGGTGAGCTTGGGGTCAAAGTTTATTATATTGATGAGGATCCTCCGGCTGCCGATGCCGCCGCTGCTGCAGAGCAAAAGACTGAAGCGGCAGCGCCGGCGACTGAGGAAAAGCCACCGGAGAATGCCGCGAAAGAGGAAGAGAAGAAGGAAGATAATGCTGAAGAGGAAAAGAAAGAAGATGAGAAGCCGGAAGCCACAGAAGAATCTAAGGAAGAGGAAAAGCCGAAGCCATCAGAAGAAGCTCTAGCTGAGCCTGCTCCGGTCACACAGCCTCCTGAGGTGGATCCGCCAATAGCTCATACGGAGAAGCCAAATCAGCAACTGCAGAAGGTGAAACAAGGCGAGATACAAGAGCGTCCTGATCTCAGCGTAAATGACATCGAACTCCGATCTCTGGGCAGCGATCGAAGCCGTAGCACTTACGATCTCGTGGATCGAATGCCATTTCTCTATGTACGGGTTTTAAAGGCCAAACTAGCCAAACCAGAGTCTGGATCGTCGGTTTATGCTAAGCTCGTCATTGGAACACACAGTATCAAGACCAGAAATGAAACTCACAAAGATTGGGATCAAGTCTTCGCGTTTGACAAAGAAGGTCTTAATTCGACGTCATTGGAGGTGTCTGTGTGGTCGGATGAGAAGAAAGAAGATGATCAGAGGACAGAAAATTGTCTAGGTACTGTCTCCTTTGATTTGCAGGAAGTTCCAAAGAGAGTACCCCCGGACAGTCCTCTGGCTCCACAATGGTACACTCTGGAATCAGAAAATTCCCCGGGAAATGACGTCATGCTAGCTGTGTGGATCGGAACCCAGGCAGATGAGGCTTTCCAGGAAGCGTGGCAATCGGATTCGGGTGGATTGATACCAGAGACCCGATCAAAGGTTTACCTGTCTCCAAAGCTTTGGTACCTGAGGCTAACGGTCATCCAGACCCAGGATTTGCAAATAGCTTCGGGAACCGAGCCTAAGGTTCGGAAGAATCCAGAACTTTACGTGAAGGCTCAGTTGGGTGCGCAAGTGTTCAAGACAGGAAAGACATCGGTGGGCCTGTCATCATCCGGCTCAGCTAACCCGACTTGGAATGAGGACCTCATATTTGTGGCCGCCGAATCCTTTGAGCCGTTCCTGCTGGTGACCGTAGAGGACGTGTCTCATTCCCAAACAGTGGGACAAGCAAAGATACACGTGTCTTCCATCGAGAGGCGAACAGATGATCGAACGGAGCCAAAATCAAGATGGTTTAATCTGGTAGGGGACGAGAACCGGCCATACGCCGGAAGAATCCACGTTCGAGTGTGCTTGGAAGGGGGCTATCACGTGATAGACGAGGCTGCTCACGTGACCAGCGATGTTCGAGCTGCCGCCAAGCAACTAGCCAAGGCTCCTATCGGCATGCTCGAGGTCGGAATTCGCGGGGCCACTAATCTGCTGCCCGTAAAGACCAGAGACGGAACTCGGGGCACCACCGATGCCTACGTGGTAGCCAAATACGGGCCCAAGTGGGTCCGAACCCGCACCATCTTAGACAGGTTCAATCCACGTTGGAATGAGCAGTACACCTGGGATGTATATGACCCCTGCACGGTGCTCACAATAGGCGTGTTCGATAATGGAAGGAACACGCATGATGAAGCAGGGAAGCCAAACAAAGACTTACGAATTGGGAAAATCCGAATACGCCTCTCCACGCTGGACACAAACCGAGTATACATGAACAGTTACTCCCTCGTCGCAATCTTACCAAATGGTGCCAAGAAAATGGGAGACATTGAGATTGCAGTAAGGTTTTCGTGTTCGTCCTGGTTAAGCTTGATGCAGGCCTATGCAAGCCCAATCCTTCCAGGAATGCACTATGTGAAGCCGTTCGGCCCGGCTCAACAGGACATCCTACGTCATATTGCTATGCGTATTGTCACCGCTCGGCTCGCTCGGTCCGAACCCCCATTGGGTCAAGAAGTGGTTCAGTTCATGCTGGACTCAGATAACCACGTGTGGAGCATGAGACGCAGCAAGGCTAATTGGTTCAGGGTCGTGGGTTGTTTGTCACGGGTCGCAACGGTGGCGCGGTGGCTTGATGGGATTCGCACGTGGGTGCACCCTCCTACGACAATTCTAGTGCACGTGTTGTTGTTGGCAATTGTGTTGTGCCCTCATTTGGTGCTTCCCACGGTGTTCATGTATGCCTTCTTGATATTGGTGTTCAGATTCCGTAATCGACGGAGGGTCCCACACAACATGGACCTGAGGCTATCCTACGTGGACGGAGTGAGCTTGGACGAGCTTGACGAAGAGTTCGATGGGCTCCCCAGCACGAGATCTGCGGAACAGGTTCGGATCCGGTACGATAGATTAAGAGCGTTGGCGGGTCGGGCACAGACATTGATGGGTGACGTGGCAGCACAAGGGGAGCGTTTGGAGGCACTGTTTAATTGGCGAGACCCAAGAGCAACGGGAATATTTGTGGTGTTTTGTTTAGTGGCATCGTTGGTGTTTTATGTGGTGCCATTTAAGGCCTTTGTTTTAGCGTCTGGGTTTTGTTATTTGAGACACCCAAGGTTTAGAGGTGATATGCCGTCTGTTCCTGCAAACTTTTTCCGGCGGCTTCCCTCATTTGCTGACCAAATTATGTAATGCCATCACAGGTGGCACGGTTTTTTGGGGCGGCTGATATTTGTTTATCTGTTATATTAATATTATTCCTTTGTTTGTTTCATTTGTTGGTTTGTGTCGACCAAATTTTTCATACAAAGGAAGTGAAAAGTTGTTGGTGGTATGTGCCGAAAGCCAAAAAGCAGATAAAAGTGACCGTTGATAGTGCACCAAAGAAAGCGCTCTGAACTCTGAAGCCTGAAGGGACATTATAAAATGTGGGTGGTGATAGGCAGAGGGGAGGGAAGGAGGCCGTTAGTTAGTGCAATATACTTTGGAAATGGTGTTAAGGAAACGTTGCTTTTAATGAAGGTCGGTTGCAGGAGGCATTTGAAATTTTGGACCACATAAATCGGCTAAACATTTCTTTTACCTTTTACTCCTACCGGCTTTATTTATAAGTAATTTTTTTTTTATAGGTTTATCTTTTTTATAAGCAACTTTCACTTTTTATCTGAAAATGTAAGTTGCTCTTTTCTATTTTACTTTTAGTAAATATTCATTCTCTCTCATATCTCATAATTATTATCTCTCATACTTTTTATTTATTCTTTCTCCTACATTTTTTTCATAAATAGGGGCATATATAAAAAAATATGATATTTTTGACATACTTATTGCTTTTAATTACCAGTTCGTTTTACTCAATCAAAAGGAAAATTGTTTATAAATAGAACCGAAAAGAGTAACTAGTTAGGAGTCTAGAACTTGTTTGGGACAGCTTTTCAAAAGCTTATATAAGTATTTTTCATGTAAATTGAGATATTTTTTTTTAAAAATAATTATTTTTAAAGATTTTAATTACTATCCCAGACAAACACTAGATAGAGGAACTTGATTTCACTTTCCCGGCGAGGATAGCGAAGGACAGAATTCACTTTTTATCTGAAAATGTAAGTTTCTCTTTTCTATTTTACTTTTAGTAAATATTCATTCTCTCTCATATCTCATAATTATTATCTCTCATACTTTTTATCTATTCTTTCTCTTACATTTTTTTCATAAATAGGGGCATATATAAAAAAATATGATATTTTTGACATACTTATTGTTTTTAATTACCAGTTCGTTTTACTCATTCAAAAGGAAAATTGTTTATAAATAAAACCGAAAAGAGTAACTAGTTAGGAGTCTAGAACTTGTTTGGGACAGCTTTTCAAAAGCTTATGTAAGTATTTTTCATGTAAATTGAGATATTTTTTTTTAAAAATAATTATTTTTAAAGATTTTAATTACTATCCCAAACAAATACTAGATAGAGGAACTTGATTTCACTTTCGCAGCGAGGATAGCGAAGGAGAGAAACGAGTTTTTAACTTTCCACAACGTGGGTATAATGAAGAAAGGAAGAATAATTTCATAAGCCTCTTTTCCTCACTGCCACCGCCCACCAAACCCGCTCGTTCATTCTGGTTTATGAGAAAAAACCAAAAAGCCTATAAAAAAAAAAACCTATAACGCTTCATTCTCCACTCCCCGCTAATAGTTTAATTGACGCAAGAGAATGTATGATGATTAGAATTAAGCAGGTGATGAGTCGTGAATATATAGTTTAATTTTTTGAGGCTGTTGTTGGGGGGAAAATTGTGAGGCTATTGCTGGAGCACAAAAGTGGAAATGTCAGAGAAGCAAACAAGGTAATACAAGGTAATTTGAAAAGCAGAGGTCCTAATGAAACGCAATGTGTAGTTTCTGAAGAAAAAGGAAAGGAACTTGTGTTTTGATTTCTGAACGACCTAATGTGTAATTTTTTTTATGGTAAATGTGTAATTTTAATATACTATTGTCTGAAGAGAAAATCCTTAAAAAAGAACTTTACAAATGTTAAATAATAAAAATGTATTCTGAATATTCAAGATATCAAAAAAAAATGTAAGAGCCTGATTTATCTTTCTTAAAATTAAATAGAAATGATAAAAATATCACTTTGAGTTTAAAAATGTGTTCCAATTTTTTATAAGGTTTTAACAAATTCTGATAAGATTTTCACAATTTTTTATTCAAAACTTCTCAAGTTTAAGAGTTTCATAAGTTTAGATAAGGTTCTTATAAGTGATGGTTTTTAAATTAGAATTTATGAAAATTTTATCAGAACTTGTTAAAATATTGTTTGAACTTGTTAAACCCTTATAAAAAATGGGAGCATGTTTTTTAAACCATTTCCATTTAATTTTGAAAAGGATAAATCACACCTTCATATCTCTCTAATAGAATATTTAGAAAACTTTTTTTGTCTTTTGGCAATTTTAAGGTTATATTTTAGATACTTTTCCCTTGTTTGAATGACATATTTAAATCTTGCCACAATTATTTAAAATTCTTTAAATAAGGGAGAGCATACAATTAGATACTTAGATTGCAAAGACAAATTAGTAATTTTCTAATTTTAAATGCATTTTTAATTAATAAAATAAATATTTAGAAGGAAAAATCCCTAAAAAATACCATGGAAATAGGTAAATCTTAAATCAGTACGCCGAAATTGCAAAATCTCGGTTTAATGCTGTGTCAATATGAACGTCATATCTGTGTTGGCGAAAAGATGAATTTGCCCTTCAACTCTCCCTCTCTCCACTTCAGAATAACAACACGAAACTTTTCATTAACAACTTCGAATTTTATATTAACAACTCCAGTTTCTTCTTTAACAATTAACAACTCCGCTTTATACTTTCACAATAACAACACCGGTCTTGTTATTAACAACACCGTATTCTATATTAATAACTCCCCTTTCTTGTTTCACAACTTCATAATTTAAGTTTCAGGGCCAATAATAACACATTTTTCTTTATTAACAATACCGTATTTCACAATAATAACTCCAATGTTATTATTGTGAAGGTATAAAGCGGAGTTGTTAATTGTCAAAAAAAAAATTGAAGTTGTTAATGAAGAATCTTGTGTTGTTATTCCGAAGCGAAGAAAAGAAGGACTGAAGGGTAAATTCGTCTGTTCGCCGACACAGATTTGACATCCGTACTGACATAGTATTGAATCAGGATTTTGTAATTTCGACACACCGATTTGGAATTTACCTATTCCCATGGTATCTTTAAGGGATTTTCCCTATTTAGAATTCCTTAATTTATTTATTAAGATATGACTTTTCAATAACAACTCTTCACTTTAAAATATTTCAATAATATTAAAAAAAAATTTCTTTTACACACCAATATACAGTATTTACAACACTATAGTTCTTGAAGCTTTAAAATAAGGAAGACAGTACAAGTTGAAATTAAGCCCCAGGAGCACACTCCATAGATAGCACTGCTAGGGGCGTGCGTAAGGAAATGGGGCTTCCCCTTGAAAGTAAAATATACGTATTTCTTCTAGCCCTTTCCGAGAGACATCTTTTCTAAAGTTACAAAACAGGGGCTCAATTTTGCGGCTGAAAAAAGTTAAAAACTGGGGGTGAGTTGCTTGTACTTTTAAAAAAATATCATTACCAACAAGAAGTTCACCCTTTAGGCATGGAATTATGTATTCACTCGTCTTTGATATGTGTGTTTCCTTTGTTAATCATGTTACACGTATTATGCTGTAGATTTGCTTGTTTCCATTGCGATCGGGTCTAGCAGAGTGGGAGGGATAAGCACTTTTGTTTGTTAAGAGCCTATACTCTGTTTGGCTCTGTTTCTAACATAGAAAACAGAGCCACCGGCAATGGTGGCTCTCACTCCGAACTTCAACGGCACCCTGACAGTTCTCACAAAAGAGTGATGGGTGCCTTAGGAAGCCAATATGCTCTAACCAGCAAGCCACAAGTTCGAGGGAAGGAAAGGTGTTATGGAGAGGTAAGATGGAACGCTGAGCCATTTGCAGGTGGGAAGAATGGTGGGAAGGGAACGATGTTTTTGTTTTTTCTGGTACAAACAGGAAACCTTATCTCAGATTCCACCCGTTAGCGTCGCAGTATCACAACGATGGAGAGATTAGGTTTGACTCAGTGGGTAACAGAAATTTGTAACGGTGTTAGCCTTATATTTAACAGATGCGCAGACACTTCTAACGGTGCCAACTTAAAGGATTTAATAAAGAGAAGAAAAATTGAGGGACTTAATTCAAAATCGAGATAAATTACAAGAAAGGAGATTTTCTTAAAGAGTATCTAGAAATCATGAAAAAATAGACATGTGCTCTGAATTTTTAAAATCCTAAAAAGGTATTAGGATTGAATTGGAATTTACAAATTCAAAGGAAAATGACTAGTTTGCCCTTACTTATTTTTTTATTAAAATAATAACTACCATGCTCGCCAGCCAGACCCCGCTCCTGCGGCCAGCCGATGGGCCCTACGGCTGCCTGCTAGTGCCACAAGACGGGGGCTCCGGCCAGGGAATATTTTTTGATTTTGGGAATAATTCCCAAAGTGGTAGGAATGGGGGTTCGAACCCTTCACCACTTTCATTCACAAAAAGTGTATGATTACTGGGCTAGCAAAGCCTTTCAATATATATACTGCAAAAAATATATATATAGTAATCTTTGATTTTTAATTAAGCCGAATAACAAGTTCAGACAAGGAATTGGCAAATTGATAAAAGAAATTAACAATTTTATATAAGAATTTCACAACTTTTGTTTTTTAAGCAAAAATCCACGTATTCTCTCAGACCATTCATTAGTTTAGATAAGGAATTCCCGAGTTCATATGAGGAATTCACAAATTGATATAAGGATTTCATAACTTTTGTTTCAACCAAAAATTCACTTTCGGTCTTAGACCATTCACATGCTTAGATGAAGAATTCCCAACGTCAGATGAGATATTGACAACTTGAGATAATGAATTCACAACTTTTGTTTAAGTAAAAGATTCATTTGCGCTCGCACACCATTCACAAGTTTAGATGCAAAATTACCAAGTTTAGATAAATAAATGACAAGTGCCAAGCTCATATAAGATTACAAATTTTTATCTAAGGTTGCGAATTCCTGATTTGAGCTTGTGAATTCCTTATTCTAACTTGTTATTTATTTATCTAACCTTGGTAATTTTGTATCTAAACTTATGAAGGGTCTACAACCGTAAGTGAATCTTTTACTTAAACAAAAGTTGTGAATTCGTTATCTCAAGTTGTCAATTTCTTATCTGAAGTTGGAAATTATTCATCTAAACTTGTGAATGGCCTGAGAGAGAAAGTGAATTTTTGATTGAAACAAAAGTTGCAAATCCTTATCTCAATTTGTTAATTCCTCATATAAAACTCAGGAATTCCTTATTTAAACTAGTAAATTGCTTGAGAGAGTAGGTGTATTTTTTGCTTAAAAAACGGAAGGTTTGAAATCCTTATATGAACTTGTTAATTTCTTTTATCAATTTGTCAATTCCTTATCTGAACTTGTTAGTTGGCTTAGTTAAAAATCAAAGGTTGCTATATATATATTTTTTACAGTATATATATTGAAACGCCTTGCTAGCCCAGTGATCATGCACTTTTTGTGTATGAAAGTGGTGGGGGTTCACCACTTTGGGAATTATTCCCAAAGTTAGGGAATATTCAGACATTCCCTTGCTGGAGCCCCCGTTCGGTATTGCCGGCAGGCATGGTAGTTATTACTTTAATAAAAAAATAAGTAAGGACAAATTGGTAATTTTTCTCTGAATTTATAAATTCCAACTTAATCCTAACACCTCTACAGGATCTTAGAAATTTAGAGCACCTGTCTATTTTTTCATGATTTTTAGGTGCTTTTTAAGGGATTTTCCCTTATAAGAACCTTAAAATTAATTTTCCTTATATTATAGGAAATAACAAGTTTTTTTTTTATACAAGAGAAGAGGGGACACCCTCAAGCTAGCCCATTATTCAAACCTGAGCAGCACCTACTGTCTCTTCTCATGACTTCCCCTAAGTCCCCAAACGGAGAGGAAAAAGGTTGATAGCTAAACACGATACTCAGAGCTTCTTTAGCGACATAGTCTGCAGCCATGTTTGCTGTCCTAGGGATATGCTGAACCGACACCTCCCAGTCCCGAGCCAGAATCGCCTTGACTTCATTCAGCATTGTTGCATCTGGATGTGAAGCAGAATGAGGATTTGCCAGAATATTTATGACCTCCATCGCATCTGTTTCAAGTATCAGCTTACTCACTCCCTGGTCCCAGCACATCTTAAGGCCAATAAGGGTAGCCCACAACTTTGCTCGAAAGCTATCTGTGGGTACCGGATCATGATACATAAAACCTGTCATAAACCTGCCTTGGTCATCTCGAAGAACTCCTCCACTTGTTGAATTCTTGCCTTCGGAACAAGCTCCGTCAACATTAAGCTTCATCCATCCCAATTATGGGCGCTCCCAATATCCCTCCCTTACCTGAACAATCTGACCATTAAGGTTAACTCCCTTTAAACGGCTTCGTACTTGTGTCATCGTGTCTATTATACATCGCGCTTTGGCTTTAATACTATCATTACTAATGATCACAGACTCAAAGATTCTCTTATTCCGCCGTTGCCAAAGTAGCCAGCATAGGGTGGAAAACAGCTCACTCCATCCCTCTTTCACCGTACCGGATGCACGTTGCAAATTTATCCTCAACCACACCTCCGGCTCCATGTTCATAAACTGATGTACAAGCCTTTGATCCACAACAGCTAACCAAAGCTTTTTTGTTTCTGGGCAGTTCGCAGAACATGAATAATATTCTCCGTCTCAGAACCACACTACGAGCAGCTTCTGTCCGTACTTAATCCTCGCCGAAATCTCTCTTCATTAGTTAGTAGTTTGTTATGAAGAGTTACCCATATGAAATTCTTGCACCGAGGAAGAGTATGGAGCTTCCAAAGACGTTGCCACAGCGGGTTATGCGCAGTCTCCTCTTTTTCAATAGCCTGGTAAGCCGTTTTGATACTAAACTCACCATGTCGATCGTGCCTCCAACCAACTATTTGTTGTAGAGGGTCAACAATCAATCCTTCATTTACTGTCCCCCATGCCTTCTTAATGCCGGCCCAAGTATTTGAACCTGATTTAGTGGCATCAATTGTTGGCACCAGATCATCTCCACACCGGTATTTGCTTCAGACAACTCTCGCCCATAAATCATCCTTCTGCTTCATTAGGTTCCACCCTACCTTCGCCATATAAGCTTGGTTCTGACTTCTAAGATGCTTCAATCCAAGTTCCCCATTCTTCTTAGGCTTGCAGACTGTCTCCTAGTTTACTAGATGTGCCTTTCATCGTTATATAGTAGACCCCCAGAGGAAACTCCTATTATGCTTCTCAATTTCATCGCATACACCGTTTGGTAATAGTGCAGCTTGCATGGTATAGCCTGGGATAGAGGACGTAACAGATGACACCAAAGTAGATCTTCCAGCGAGAGATAATGAATGAATCTTCTAGCTTGACAGCCGCTGCCGAACCTTATCCACCACCACCTGGTAACTCCTCTTCGTGACTTTCTCGTGATATAGTGGAATGCCCAGATACTTGCCAAGATCGGGGGTAACTTGAAAGCCCAGATGAGTGCACAGTTCTGATCGTTTTATATGGTTGACATTTTTAGAAAAGAAAACTCTTGTCTTGTCCGTGTTAACCTTCAATCCGGACGCCTCACAGAATTGATCAAGACAGCTCCTCACCGTCATAGATTGCTGTATAGAGGCTTCCACAAACAGAACCACGTCATCAGCAAAAAACAAATGAGATATGGGAGGTCCATTCTTACACAGATTCATAGGCTTCCATGCACCGTCGGTGATCTGTTCCTGAATTAAATGCGTCAATTTTTCCATGCATACTACAAAGAGGTATGGTGAGAGAGGATCCCCTTGCCTAACCCCTCTGGTTGGATTAATCATTCCTGCTTTCTCACCATTCCATAGTAACTGCATACTAGACGTAGAGACACATGCATATATGAGATTAATTAAAGGCCCTGGCAGCTGAAGTTCCTCTAAGCAGGCTCTGAGAAAGTTCCAATTGACTCTATCATAGGATTTTTCTAAGTCAATTTTGATTGCCATAAAACCTCGCTTCCCTTGCATAGTCCGCATGGAGTGAATTACCTCTTGTGCAATAATAATATTATCAGAACTATGTCGTTTTGGCACAAAACTACATTGTTGTGGGCTGATAACATAGGGTAATATCCCTTTAACTCTATTAGCAATCACTTTAGTTATGGTTTTGAAGATCACATTGCATAGACTTATCGGTCGCAAGTCATAGATGAACTCCGAAGGATCCTTCTTCAGGATCAGCACAATTAAGGTGTCATTAATAGATCCGATTTCAGAAGGATTGACCCATAGTGACTGAATAACCTTATAGACCATCGGCTCTACCACTTGCCATTGACTTTGATAAAACAAAGCATTTAACCCATCTAGCCCAGGTACCTTCAATGCACCCATAGAAAAAAGTGCTTGTTTAATTTCTTCATTTGATAACGGTCTCCCTAGGGCATTTAATTCTGCCATCTCCATAGTCGGATAAGTGACATTGCACACTAGCGATTGATGTACTTGAATCTCTTCCTAGAAAAGCGTAGAGAAAAAGGAAATTGCCATACCCTTAACTTGCTCAACCTCATACACCCACTCCCCACTGTCTCCCTTGATGGCCCCAATAAAATTCTTCCTTCTCCTACCATTTACTTGGGAATGGAAATATCTAGTATTTCTATCTCCATTAATCAACTAGTCACTTCTTGCTTTTTGTGCCCATATTAAAGAATCCTGAAGCAAGACCTCTTCCAACTCCTTCCACAGTTGCACCTGTAGTACTTGAAGTTCAGGGGTTAAGCCAAATCTAGTCTCAGCTTTTGTGATTCCTTGGAGTCTCTTCGGAATTTTCTTCTTACGAGTTCTGGTGAACCCAAACACCTGTTTATTCCAATTCACACAGGTTGCTGTGAATTGGTCCAAATTTTCCGTCCACTTCAAACTATTCTGCCAGTTCTCTTTTACAAATAGAGTAAACCGTTCGTCTAGAGCCCATGCAGCAAGAAATCGAAAAGGCCGATTGGTTCCATCAGATGGACTTATTCCCTCTAACTGGAACAGCAAGGGACGATGATCACTTTTATACCAATTAAGATGCTTAATTGCGGCATTTGGAAATTCCTCTTGCCACTTAGTGTTCCCTAAAATCCTATCTAACCTGCTTTCTGCTCCTGTCCTCTTCCACGTGAAAGGAGGGCCCATAAACCCCAGATCATTCAAACCCACTTCCTCAACAAAACTGCAAAAATCTTGATCTCGACCTCTATTCATTGCAGTGGAATGCCGTTCTTGTGCAGTAAGTATGGCATTAAAATCCCCACCTAAGCTGCTAAGCACCATGCACCTTGAACCAAGGAACTTAGCTGAACTAGACTACTCCAAAGAGCCCGTCGTTACGTTACGTTTGGAAAAAAAATAAATAAATAACAAGTTTTAAGTACGGCTTATATTTAGAATACATACGAGGGGTATAATTGTATTTTGGACGTAAAGGGCGCGCGGGGGCGGGGTTGTATGTTTCACGCGCATACCCAGAACGATTGAAATTATTCCGCAAAATGAAACGCAAGGGGGTCGATGAGGTTTACGGCGATTGCTCTCCGACTTGTCTCTCCAATCCGTCAAGAAAATTCCGGAGATTGGTACCTTTCTTCGCAAAATTTCCATTGATTTTTTGTTCAGAGTTGCTTTTTCCTAGTTCACGTTCGTGGTTTGATGCTTATAGTTGTAATTTCACGGTATACCGTTTTTCTATACTGTTTTTTCTTGGAAAGGATGCTGAGTTTGTTTCGGTCATGGATGAAGATCCAAATGTTAATGCTCCCCATTTTGTTGAAAGAGGGCTATCGCCAGAACTACCTTGGACTAGCACTTCCATGGTGCTTACAGATGTAGCATCAGTTGAAACACTGCCAACGAGCAATGCGATGGAAGAGAGAGCCCTTATGCCCTATGATCCAACTAAAACCCCTTTTGCTAACTATCCGAGCCTTCAGAAATTTCCAATCGTTGTGCAATCTGACTTGATTCCTGGCTTAAAGGGTAATTGTGAAGATTCTAAGTTAGAGCTCCTTACAGCTTTTGGATTGACCCTAATTTCTGTTGTTATTATGTGCTTTTGGATATAAGGATTGTGATTTCCCCCCTCCCATTGGCAATAACTTATTATTGATGGTTGAAAGTCGTTTGCCGCTTTTAAGCGGTCTATGTTGCTCACTAGTAATATTTTGGATCATAATTTGTTAGCTCCAATCGAGAGACAAGCCCAATTAAAATCAAAACCTATCTTCATAATAAGATTCTTTAAAGCTCTTGGGCGTTTCTACCAGTGTCTCAGTCTTAGAGTGAACCTAGAATCTTCAAGTGGTTAGTAGCATGAAATGTGTGTGTTCATCGAGAGGTCAAAGTGTAATAACATTTTTGTTTCGTTTTTGTTGTGCGGTTCTGGCTTGACGCCATCTCTTTTAGAAGCCTGTGTTTAATTTTCCTTCTTTGTCATTTTGCTTATAGGGATGCCAACGTCTGATATAGGTAAACTACTTGAAATTCTCTGCATTGAAAGGAATCTGTTGGCTTAAATATATACCTGTCAAAGACTAATGATATTTACAACATCCTTTAATATGATGAATGAGTTGTATCACACACGATGACATGAACATTATAATATTCACGATCTTTTGCTATTTCTGCTTCAATTTGTTCTAGCTTGACTGGTAGAACCTTTTGGATAGATAATGTGATTGGAGTCCTGCTCAATCATCTGTGGCCTTGGAATTTGACGAGCATGATAATTTTAGGATGAGATTTAATCCTTCAGAAGTTTTGTAAGAAGATCAAGTCCAACAATGAGAAGTTGTTGATGATAGCTTCCCAAAATCTGCGGTAACATGAAGTTGTACTGTAACTGAATCTAATGAGTTCACGACAACATTTTATGGAAAATTTTCCTATCAAATTGCAATGGACAATTGTACTTTGCTGCATGAAGATTTTCTATGAAAAATGTTGTTGGGAACTAATTAGAACAACATTCAACATAGATGCAGAATGAATCCCTGTCCTTCAATGATATGATATTTCATTAGTTCATGAATTTTTTTAAGAATGATTCTTCAGTGATGTGACATTCAACATAGATGCAGAATGAATCCCTGTCCTTTAGGTTATGTGATTACTTAGAAATGATTTTTCACATGCTGCAATAGTTCAAGAATGAAATGAGGCTGCTCATAATAATAGTAGCATGAGAATACATGGTAATCATAATTTTAAAGTGATAGGTGTTTTGGCTCCGCTTGAAAATATCTTGAACTATTGTTTTCATAATTTCTAGATTACCTATCATCGTGGGGTATTGCAAAGTTAGAAAAATCCGAGGAAGATTGGACGAGCAAGGAAAAGAGCTCTGAAGGATCAAGAGACAGTTTGGCGGTTGTCCCATGCGTTAGATCCCATTGGCCAGTGGTGAGTGAGGAAAGACTTTCAGTGGCTTGTGAACCTTTAGAGGCAGAAGGTCAAATGATGGACATGGATGAACCCTATGTCAATCGCAGCGAAGAGAGAAGTATGGAGATTGGTGAAAAGATTGAAGCAATTGGGGTTATGTCCCCATGCCAGCAACAACACCATATGATGATTAGTCTCTCGCAGAATACTTTCACTCGAATGAGTTGGTGATAGTTTTGAGTTCATATTTTGATATTCTTATGATGGCGTCACTATTTACTGATCAGCCTTCCACTGGCACTTGTTTTGTACACACTTGAGGACTCAAGTTTTGTATAGCTGTTAATCATCTAGATTAGTGGACGACCTAATCTGAAGGTTTATGCCATTTTTGACATCTCAAAAATTCAAACACTTGCATCCATTTTCTTGGCTTTGTTAGAGCATTAGCACTTGGAGTTTGGATAATTTGATTAAACTGAATTATGTACCTCCATTTCCTGGCATACCATGTGCGCACAGAACGAAAGAATATATAGCACAAGGGCGGATATTTGTTTTCAAGTTCAAATAGGATGGGCTTTGTACTTTTTGGTGGTTTCAATATTTTTAATTTTTTGTTGTTGTAAATGATACTATCAATTTTCCCCCTAATCTTTTAGCAATTAAATTGTTTAGCAAACTAACATGTGCTTGTAAACAAAAACATGGTCATTAGCCTTCAATAAGCCATTAATGATTGTCTATAGAGGATAGAAGAGAAGATGCGAATCAATTAGACTTTATAAATATGTTCGATTCGATTCACATACTTTTCAGCAAATTTTAATTTAAAATTGGAGTATTCTGAGCTCAATACTGGAGCTTCAATTCAGTTTAGGTCACAGACTTGGGTTTTATGAGTTCAAATCCTACGGGGCTGGTTTGATGTGAGGGATTTAGATGGAATGAAAACTTTCTGTGAGTTGGAATTTAAAAATTCTGAAATGTGAAATTATAAAATTTTAATAAAAACAATTGTAAGATAGAAGAATAAAAAATGTTAACCCAATTTTTTTTGATTTCTTAATATTTAACTCATAAAAATTTTTCCTTATTAGTAAATTAAAATAACAGTGCGTACTTAGTGCCAGGCTGTTCTTATTTTTATTTTGCGTCAACATTTTTAAAATAACTATGATAATAAACCCCTAAAGAAAACCATACAGGTTAATTAATACACATAAACAATAACGATATATAAACTTCTAATCCAAATTCAGAATTCAATCGGGATAAATGTTCAAAAATGAAGTCTTAATCACGTCAGATAGAATAACTATAAGATCTTGTGACTAAATTCCAGTTGGCACTCAATTACTGAGTCAGTCATGATCGGTGTTCCCACGTAATGTTTGAGTGAGGCTATCATCCCCTTTGTTGAGTCTCGCTGCAAACAGATTCCTTTTCGTACTTCACAACAAAAATCTCAATGGAAGTGAGTGGGAGACTAATGAGTATAATACCAATAACACTTCATCCACAGAGATCTCAATGGAAGTGATTGGAACAAATGGACTCATATCCCACTTTTGGATGCATGTGGTTAAGAGTTAGGACATGCACAGTGGGTATGAAGATACTCTATAGCCGATGCATAACCCTTTTATTATAACATATTTGCCCCCATATTTATTTGAAAATCAACACACATAGATATTAATATTTTTATTAATAATAACATATGGGAAAATGACAAAAATTCCAATATTTCCTATAAAAAGAGTTGGGATTTTCCAATTTCCATATTCTTTTTCTGTTATTTTTCATATTTTTAGTTAAAATTAATTTTATAATAACATATTTTAATGATAATAATATTTTTAATTTGTAATAAAATATTTTATTTATAAGAAATAAGATTAAGAAAGCTAAATAGGTTATTTTAAAATATTTATACTCATTTACCTAATTTATAAACGACATGTAATGTAATCATAAACAATATATAATTAAGTAACTTAATTAATTTTTTTATTTTTTCTTTCAAAAAACCAACTGCGTCCGAGGGGGTATATTTGCTACAGTCAGTTAGTTATTTATTGATTGTTGGGTTTAATTCCTTTTTGTTGATAATTTTTTATTAACTCAGGTTCAGAAGAACCTAACCAAGACCTTCCTTAATGTGATGGATGTACATTTTTTTCAATGAAACAGTAAAATAATTTAGCATGTATGATGATAAGTTACTGCCTATTACTTATAAAAAAAAGTAACTGTTTACTAACTCTATTGAGGTAATATTAAGATTACAAAAAAAAAAAAAAAGATCAACAGTTCAAAACGAATGTAACAATTGTCTAGATAATTTTCATAATATAGGCAAGTTAGGCACAATGAATTTGATACATACATGCATGCATACATATATTATGGAGGAAAATGATAATTATTAACTCTAAAATGAAAAATAAAAATATAAAAGGAAAAAATTATGAGACATTTTATAATCTTTTTTAAAAATTACGAGATATGATATAATCTTTTTTCCCTATTTGTTAGTATGATGATATAAGGAAGAGATGTTAGTTTTACTTTTAATTTTGATCTATAAAGAGCTTCGACTTTTAAAGATAGATTCTCTCTTCCTAAAAAAAATGCAGCAAAATAATAAAATACTGCTGGGATATCTCGACCATATTTTTTTCCTTTATTTCTTTCTCGACGTGATACATATCAATCACTGAGTGTGTGTTTGAATTAGCTTTTTTTAATAGTTTTTACGACTTACGAGATAAGTATGTGAGAGAAGTTTTATCTCGGGTTGCGCAAACCATGATTTGAAACATTACCAAACACACAAAGCTATGTCAAGAGCAATGTGGTAGACGGGATATAAAGTTGGGCGATGCAATATTTTTTATTTAACATTAATCTCAATAGTTGGATTATTAAGGCAGCATTTCACCAGATGAAGAAAATCCTTTTATCCATCCATCCCTTTTATTATCTTTCCACACACATATTGATAATTAAAATTATCATTACTTTTTAATATAATAAATAAAAATTTATGTTTATTTTATATTATACAACTTCACAATAAAATTCTAAAACAAAAAATAATAAATCTAAACTGATCTATCTAAGCTCATTCATCATCTAATCTATCTAAACGCTAATTTACAGGATTAAAATCCGAAACAATCCGCGCGTATGGAGCTCTATATCGGAAGCCAGGCTCACTCTAACAGAATCTTTTTGTACACGGAACTGGTTTGCCTCGTCATCCCTATCCAACTTTTTCGGTATCCGAATCGCAATCTTTTCCTCTTTTCCTTCCGTATATATACACACTTTTGAATTTCCCATTCTCTGTGATCATCACAGATCATCATTTTCCTACCTTCGAGTCGACGAGTTGATTTCAGACAATGAGGATCGAACAAGGAACAGATGCAGTCTCGGCTTCCCGAAAGCACTTGGTCTTCGCTTATTATGTTACCGGCCATGGTTTTGGCCACGCCACTCGTGTTTCTGAGGTCTCATCTCCGATTCGCTGCTCCTTTTTCTGTTTTCCTGTCACTTTCAGCTCAATGGGCGCCTTTTCACTTTCACATTACTGCAACTCGTCCTTTTCTCTGGCTTTGCAATTTTGCTTCTGTACAATGGAATTCTTCTTTCGAAAAGGAGATTCACTTTTTTAGTTTCTTTTTTATTACGTTTTTGCTTTGTGTGTGTATTCCTGAGGCTTTCACGCGATCTGGTTTTTTTGAACTTTCCACTCTGGAATGCGCAGGTGGTGCGGCATCTAATTCTTGCTGGGCATGATGTCCACGTTGTCACTGGTGCTCCTGACTTTGTTTTCACCTCTGATATTCAATCTCCTCGTCTCTTCATTCGCAAGGTGAGTACGACCTATCTAAAGTCACTCCAAACACGAGAAGGGAAACCGTAATTGATATTATAGTTCCGGAAGACATTACAGTTAATTGCGTAAAACTTATGGAATGTTACGTTAATGAAATATAGCCATATCAAACCAAACCGGAAGCAGTTCAAGATAGCTGATTTCGAATATTCTTCCGGATGCGTATTCTATGAATCCGTTTTATGTTTGCGAAATTTGTATTTAAAGTTGTCATTCTTTATTGTTTTAAAAAATTACCTAAAATGTAAAATTAGGTGCTTTTGGACTGTGGGGCTGTTCAGGCCGATGCATTGACTGTTGATCGCCTTGCTTCTTTAGAGAAGGTACAGAAGCATCATTCTTCGTTTCATGGTTATCATATATTCTTCCAGCTTTTTAATTTGTTTTCCTCATGAATTTCTTGTTTTCTACTATATGCTATGTCAGTACTCTGAAACAGCCGTCAAGCCCCGTGCTACTATCTTGGAAAAGGAAACTGAGTGGCTAAACTCCATCAAAGCTGACTTAGTGGTAATTCAATATTTTGTGTTTTCCCCCCTAATAGTTTGTTAACAAATACTCCTCCCATCAACAGAAAAACGGAAAAGAGAGATGAAAGATAATGTTTCACTAGGATCACACTGTTATGAAATCTGATTGAAGGAAAACTGCTTTAGATATGATGATGAACTAACAAACGAACAAAAAGAACCAAAAAACAAAATTTTATAAATTTCATTTCTGTTTAGAATCTCCTTCAATAGAATATATTGTATTTGGTTGGTCTTTGTGGCGCTAATGTGGGACAAAACCAGGTCTCTGATGTAGTTCCAGTTGCATGCCGCGCAGCAGCAGATGCTGGAATTCGTTCTGTTTGTGTCACCAATTTCAGGTGACTTTTGTTGACTACAAGTTAATTAAATGTTCGGTATTAGCTTTTTTTTGTGTTTTTCAGTACCCAAGGGCCCTTCTGGGTATTTGGATTTACTTCCAGTTTCGCGTCCTTAGACATTATCAAATTTTAAATTCAAGTAGATGCCCAAGAGGACCTGTGTCTGTCAATGGCTTAATTAATTTTGACTATTTTTTTTCCCTGAACTGTGAGTGTTTAACCTCATTGCATGTGTTTGTGATATCAGCTGGGACTTCATCTATGCTGAATATGTCATGGCTGCCGGGTATCATCATCGCTCAATAGTTTGGCAGGTTATAACACTTTCCTTGTTAGGAAGTTATATTGTCTGTTGTGTTTCCCCCTCCAATCTCCATTATACTTGTTTCTAAAGAGAAGTCTTTATCAAATTTAAAATATAAAAGACAAAAATTGTAATCTGAATACAGCAATGTCAATATTTAATTCTGATGTGGTTATGATAGAGCATGAACTGATCAGATAGATGGAGTGACAAGTTATTGGATAAAATGAATATAAGCAAAACTTTTAAACTGGGAATTGGTAGTGCATTAACTTTTCCCTTTAGTTGTGTTTCAAACATATTGATTTTTGTTGCATAAAATCTGAGACAGATAGCAGAGGACTATTCTCATTGCGAATTCCTTATCCGCCTTCCAGGATATTGCCCAAGTACGTTAGCTCATAATTTCATACAGTTGCCTAACATTTTATCAATTTATAATTAGTTTTTTCTTGGAAATAATTGAGTCAATCCATGGAATCTTTGACACTGTAGTGCCAGCTTTTCGTGATGTTATTGATGTGCCTCTGGTTGTGAGAAGGTTGCACAAATCCCGGAAAGAGGTACTGCCTCAGAAACCCTAGTGCAGCACTTCTACGTGATTACATAATTCCAAGTTTTCACAATCTTTTGATTACACTATTGAAGGTGAGGAAGGAACTTGGTATAGCAGATGACGTGAAAGTAGTCATCCTCAACTTTGGCGGCCAGGTCATTACTTGAATTTCGTCTGACAACCAGAACTTAATTATTTTCTTGCCGGTGATAAAATATGCTTCTACTCTATATTTCTACTCTCTATGTTTTTTCCCCTATTGAACGTATGTGCTTGATTTCTGCTTGATGTCTTGGTAGATATTTTATCTGTATGTAAGTTGGTGAGGTGCGTATATGATATTCATCTGAAAAGTGGGAATGTCAAATGTAAACCGTATGATGCTAGAATTCCTGAGTCTCTTCGTTCTATTTGTTATTATTTGCTTTTCATCGTCACAGTTCCATGATTTATGTTCTAATAAAAATCTCCTGATAAAAAAATCCTTCACTATTTTGGATGCTGAATTCTGCTTTAGTTGTCTTCAAAGCAACTCTTATTTCTAAAGTTCTTCATCCTCTCTCTGCTTACTTACTCTCTCTTAACATCTAAGAATAAAGTGATGACATGACCTCATATGTATATCTATCTTTGACGTCTTCTGTCTTTGTGATTGTTCCAGCCATCAGGATGGAAGTTGAAGGAGGAGTTCTTACCTTCTGGCTGGCTAAGCCTGGTACGTAAGAAACTCTTTTGCTTCATATACTTGTCTATTTTAAATTTTCCTTGGCCATTGTGTTCTCATGTATTATTTGGTGATGGTTTGCTATTGTGAGCTAGGTTTGTGGTGCTTCTGACAGCCAGGACCTTCCACCAAATTTCAAAAAACTTCCCAAAAATGCATATACACCTGACATTATTGCAGCATCTGACTGCATGCTTGGTTCGTATAAAACTTCCATAACCTTGCAGAACTTTTTAACATCTAAGAACGTTTTAAAATCTGACTGAGGACACTCATTGCTTGTCATTTCAGGAAAAATTGGATATGGCACAGTTAGCGAAGCCCTGGCATTCAAGTGTCCATTTGTCTTTGTTCGGAGAGACTATTTCAATGAAGAACCTTTTTTGAGAAATATGCTTGAGGTACTCTAGCTTTCCCAGGCTTGTTTGTGTTGAACTTTTGGTTCTGTTCCTCATATCAAAAGTCTTACAAGTATTTGTGTTGGACACCTTTATTTAGCATTATCAAAGTGGTGTTGAAATGATTCGAAGGGATTTACTCACTGGTCATTGGAAACCATATCTTGAACGCGCAATGACTTTGAAACCATGCTATGAAGGTGGCATAAATGGTGGAGAGGTACATACTCTCTCTTGCATTGTTGACTCTTTGAAAAGTCTTGAATGCAGCAGCATGAAAGAAACAAATGGCTTAAAATGCAGTATCAGAAGCTAGAATTGTTTTCAAGATTATTCTTTTAGTCGACCTATATTACATTAATACCGAGCTTTAAGCACCTATTGTTGCAATGTTTGAAAACCTACTCTATGAGATGAATTTTCTGAACTTGCTATCTGGATTGCACAATTTAAATGAGACCCTGAAGTTTTTCATTTTTAATTTCATTGTCACTGTCCTTTCATGACAATTTACCTTGTACATGAATTTTTTGTCTTAACCTAATTTCAGATTTTTATTCCAGTCCAATTATTGATGGTTTGTTCACAAATGGCTTTAAAATATAGGTGGCAGCTCACATTCTGCAGGAAACTGCTTTTGGGAAAAATTATGCATCAGACAAGGTAAAGGAAAAATCCTGAAGAAGCTATTTTCCAAACTGTGGACGCATTTTGTTGTTTTTGTTTCTTGATATTTTGGAGAAAGAAATGAAACTTACATATTAACTATGCAAAATATAGCTGAGTGGTGCAAGAAGATTGCGTGATGCTATAGTTCTTGGGTATCAACTACAAAGGTCCCCTGGACGAGATATTGCAATCCCAGATTGGTATGCAATTGCTGAGAATCAACTTGGACACTCATCATCCCCACCTTCCTTAGTGGATGATGAAAGCTCCATATTCAGCTCGTGAGTATCACTTCTATTTTTGTGCCCTGATAATTGTATTCATGGTTATAGGTAGCCTTGGTAACATCATCCCAACTATATATATCTTTTCAGGCACAATGAGCACTTTGAGATTCTTCATGGAGACGTTCAGGGTCTTCCAGATACTGTGGCTTTCTTAAAGACCTTATCTGAACTGGATGAGAAACACACAACACGTGAGCGCAAGGCTGCTGCCAGCCTCTTCAACTTGCAGGTCTTGTTTATTTCATATGGATAATTAGTTTCTTGATATATCTGTTTTTCCTTTTAAATTGATTTGTCTCAGTAGCTACTGGCAACCTTCTAAAAACAGCATCACTGACTAAAACATTTATTTGCGTGACATGAAATAAATTATTAGGTTAAAATACCTTTCCATGTTGGAATTTATTTCTCTTCCTTTCAATGTATAGGAAGAAATTATTGTGACGAGAGCTCCGGGAAGGTTAGATGTCATGGGTGGAATTGCTGACTACTCTGGAAGCCTTGTCCTGCAGGTATTGTTTTTCATTTGCTTAGCATTTTATTTTTCAGCTGCATTTAATTGCATATATATTAATCTTTGACTGCCAAATATACCATGTACTTGTGTAGTTCATTGAAGTGTTAATTATGTAAACTTCATGTTATGAAGTTAGTTTCAGTAAATTCAACTATTGCATCCTGTAGAAGATAAGAGAGCTTTGGTCGTCATGTCAACTAAAGAAGAATTGCATCACCCTTTGTTTCATGACATTACTCCATATTCTGAGCTAGATCTTGAATTTTTTTTGTTATGGAGGCTATATTAAATGAGAAACAGCATGTACAGATGAAGAAGTGGCATTTTTGGAAAAATTGTGCTGACTAACGAAGGACACTACACTGAGAAGCTTTCCGATACATTTGTAGGATCTGATGTTCTTAAGTATTGCACAAGTACAAGATAATTCGTTGACATTTATTGCATTTAAAGACAAGCAATGGAGTCAAGAAGAGACAGATAACATTTTCTTTTAGTATACAAAGAGTCTTCATTGATGAAAGGAGAAACATTACAAATGAAAAAATGAGAGACAACGAAAAGATTAATGCTGAGCAATATTATAACTTGACAAATCTAGCATGCCTATGTTCAACACTTATTAATCTATTAGGAATAGTATGATAGACGCATAAAAAAAAAAAAATCAAATAATTTTATTTTCAATGAATAATGGTCAGTTATGAGAATATTGCTATTTCTGAAATTTCTGGACAGGTTCTCACTCCCCTCTTACATCTATTTTTCCTTCATTTCATTTTACTGTAGATGCCAATAAGAGAAGCCTGCCATGTTGCTCTGCAAAGAGTCCATCCGAGTAAGCATAGGCTGTGGAAGCATGCTCAGGCTCGACAGAATGCCAGAGGGGATAAACCAACTGCTGTTTTGCAAATTGTATGTTCAAAATTATGTGAAATCACTTGTTGTTCTTTAAAGAATAGGCTGAGGAAGCATGCTCAGGCTGATGCATGATAAGTGATATGAACATCTATCTACTGAAGCAGCAATGTTGTTTTATCTATTTCTTTAAATCTTGGAAATAAGAATTAATCCTTTTAATTGATCAATTTCATAAAATTTGTACTATCTCAGGTATCATTTGGCTCAGAATTAAGCAATCGTGGCCCAACCTTTGACATGGATTTGTCTGATTTTATGGACGGAGAGAAGCCAATCTCATATGAAAAAGCAAGGAAATTCTTTGCTCAAGATCCTTCCCAAAAGTATGTAGCACCTACATTTGACTTTGTATGCATTTTTGGCCTTCCATTATACTAATGAGTTCTACAACAGGTGGGCAGCATATATTGCTGGAGTAATTGTGGTGTTGATGAATGAATTGGGCATACGTTTTGAAGATAGTATCAGCATGCTGGTAGCTATCATTCTCCACCTTAATAGCTTATGATTACATTTACTGCAGCAAATAAAATATCATCCTGATGGCTGAGACAATTTGCTTTGAGTGTTCATAATATAATACTGATGAGTTTCATGTAACTTCTCATGGTGTAGTAATATTTAATGGGGTCATTCATGACATGTATTATGCATTTTGAGTGAATGACATGAAATTGATAGGGTAACTATCATTCTCCACCTTAGTAGCTTATAATTACAGTTGCTGCAGCAAACAAAGTATCATATGGCCGAGACAATTTGCTATGATCGTTCAAAATATAATTCTGATGAGTTTCATGTAATTTCTTATGGTGTAGTGATAATTGATAGGGTTATTCATTGCATGTACTATGCACTTTGAGTGAATGATATGAGGTTTCCACGTCTTATACTTCAAAAAAAGGGCATTTAGATGAAATATAACTGCCATTCTATCTCCATCTACTTTGCTAACATCTAAATATTTGAACGAAAATGGACAGGTTTCTTCTGCTGTCCCAGAAGGAAAAGGTGTTTCATCTTCTGCATCTGTGGAGGTTGCTAGCATGCATGCTATAGCAGTTGCTCATGGTAATAAATTGTTTTTCCTGGGAACATTTTGGAGGTTTACTTTACTTTATTTGATTTTATTATTTTGGCTCAACCAAACAATAACTTCAAAAATTTATTACTGTTATACAGGATTGAATATCAGCCCGAGGGATCTGGCGTTGCTTTGCCAGAAGGTTTGACATTTTCTGCTGTTTAATTAATATCCAATTTGGTGCTATAAAGTTCCTCTAGCATGCATTGTCTCTGAAATGAAACTTCTATTTTTTATTTGAAATTTCATTAGGTTGAAAATCACATTGTTGGAGCTCCATGTGGTGTCATGGATCAAATGGCTTCGGCATGTGGTGAAGCCAACAAGCTTCTTGCAATGATTTGCCAGGTGGGAATCCGTTCAAGCTAAGCAAAATTCATTTTTTCCCCTTGATCTTCACAAAGATTTTTATGTTACTGCTTGTTTTTGGTGCAGCCAGCAGAAATTGTCGGCCTAGTAGAAATTCCCAACCACATCCGGTTCTGGGGAATCGATTCTGGAATAAAACACAGGTAGGGTGTATATTATCTGAAATTTTCCTGTTTATGCTTTCCAGCCGTTAGTTGGGGTCCTTCCTGATTCTTAATGGCATATTTCAAGACCTCATCTGACAGCAATAAAATTAGAATTTTGAAGCCAATTTTCTAATGAGTTTCATGAGTGTAAAGAAGTTAGGAAGAAGATCTTTGGGCCTCTGTAATTAACTGGTGCTAGCAAGGTTAGATTTTAAGTGCCTTCCTAGGATAATTCAAGCAAAATGCCACTAGTTTCTGGTATTCAAGATTGGATTGAGTGGTAAGATTTATCACTTGAAGAAGAGAGGATAAGCCTTGGCAGCTCAAATTCACACCTAAATGATCAGAGAAACAATGTGAACCGCTGAACCTAAATGCTGATTTAAAAAGCCGTTTTTCCTTTCCTTCAGTAGGTGGTAGTCTGTTTCACTATTCAGAAATCGTAATATCTGGTTTTGTAAGTTCTAAGAAAATAATGTAGGGTGGACATACTCACAGGATGAAAAGGATGTTACAAAAGTTTAGGGCTCTACACGGGTCAAAATATTTGTTTCATTGACTTTTTTGGAGCTGCAGGCTTGCAGCTTTCATGTGGATCCGTTTTACTTTTCTTCTTTTTTGGCTAATCATCACTGACTTTAATAATAACAGCCACTTTTACCTCCTTACTCTCCTTTTGCTGACCCATCTTTATGGCCATCTATGTTAGTATTGGAGGCGCAGACTATGGGTCAGTCAGAATTGGTACCTTTATGGGTAGGAAAATGATAAAATCAAGGGCCTCTGAGATATTGGCCGAGACACTTCCAAATGGGGTCAACCATGATGAAGTGGAGAATGATGATATAGAACTGATGAGCAAAGAAGCTTCTTTAGATTACTTATGCAATTTGTCACCTCACAGGTAATGTCCACCCTCATCTCTCTCGTCTTTACGTTGTAGATTCTAGAAGGAGATAAATTTCTCATATGATCTATTCCCGAGGTTCAGTTTTACTCGTTTCCTTTTCTTTTGGTGATATTTTTCATTTTGTTCATTGCCTTGTCAATTTTATGTATCAACACCACTACATGAAGTTGCCTTCTTATTCCTATCCAAGCCTTGAAATTGCATACCCTACCATGTTGCAATGGTTACAGCGCATCATGCTGCAATTGTGAGATGTTAAAATTCATGGCGTTGCGTTGCGATTAAAAAACCTTATTTGCAATTGCCACGAGGCTTGGTTGTATTGTGTGAATTTGTGAAAAAAAAAAAAATCATGGCCACAACCTATATTGTCGTGTTACCTGCAACCTAAATATAAAACACTGCTTTTTGCCTTTTTTATAGATACGAGGCTCTTTATGCCAAGAATATGCCGGAGTACATTGTTGGTGAGACATTTTTGGAGAAATTTGCTGATCATAATGATCCTGTCACTGTTATCGATGAAAAACGCACTTATGCAGTGAGAGCTCCTACAATACACCCCATCTATGAAAATTTCCGTGTCAAGGTATGCACTTCATCATCAATTTTTTACCGATAAAGTCTAACACTAAATTTTGCTGCTTCTTTTTTGCCTTATTATTTGTGAAATTAAAAGGTTTCATTGTAATTGTTCTGTTTTGAAATGCAATATATAAATCTAAAAGTGTTTTTTGGAACTCTACTTGATAGATCTTCTACCATGAAAATTTTATTGACTATGTAATTTGAACTCATAATGTAGTCAGGCCGGTGATAATATCCTAATACATAAAATATTGAATCCTCATATGTCTGCTTGTACACTCTTGTTGCTATTTATAATTTCCAAATGATATGCTTTCTACAGACATTCAAAGCACTGCTGACCTCAGCAACTTCGGCTGATCAGCTCTCAGCTCTAGGAGAATTGTTGTATCAGGTATGAAAATGTGCAGTTTCAGTTTATATACATGGCAAAGAACTCGCTTCTAATCTTCTTCATATTGACTTGATGTTCTTTTAGCAAAGTGGGTTTTTCCTAACCTTAAAAAAAAAAAATTATGACTTGACAGTTTTGATATGAATTTGCAGTGTCATTATAGCTACAGTGCCTGTGGGCTTGGGTCTGATGGGACAGATAGGCTTGTACAATTGGTTCAAGACTTGCAGCATAGTGCAACCTCTATAGTTGAAGGCGGCACATTATGCGGAGCCAAGATCACTGGTGGGGGTTCTGGTGGAACGGTTTGTGTAATTGGTAGGAATTGTCTGAAAAGTAATCAACAAATTTTTGAGGTAATCATATTTTATTACGAATATGAATTGAACATACTGGTACTAAAATCAGGAAAGCTTTCATAAAAGGGCAAGTGTAGGAGGCTAATGGCATATTGTGTGCATTGTTTTCTTTGATTTCAGATTCAGCAGAGATACAAAAAAGCCACTGGTTACTTGCCCTATATTTTTGAGGGTTCATCACCAGGTGCCTGTAAGTTTGGCTACTTGAAAATTCGCCGTCGTGCTCATTCAAATCATCGCTGACCAAAGTTCTACCCCCAAGTTCAAATCATTGCCGATCACAGTTCCACCCCGATAAGTCATACTTTGGCAGAGGAGAACTTCAAGGCTATACTTAAATTCAAAGGGCCTATATTAAATATTTTATGTCTTTTAATATAACGGTGGCGGGGGCCTTTAGGGTGTGTTCCAAGCTGTATTCTCAAACAACCCCTATTGTTTTAAATGCAAATAATATTTTTCTTTATTTAATCTTCACCACTATGTAAGCGGAACAGAGATGCCCACGACTTGCATCTCATGGCATTTGTTTCGGGTGGCCTCATGGCTAAAACCAGTATTCCTGGCATGCTCCAACGTGATAATCAGTAGTTAGAATTCGCCTGTTCGTAGGGCTATTATCAGCCTTTACTCGCAGCTAACTAATGCAAGTACATCAGCCTAACGACAAACAAATTACGAGTCAAATAACAAGCAACCAAGCTTGCCATGCACTAGATTGAGACTACGAAAATCACAACAACAAGTGCACTGGACACAGACTGAGCGTCTTAATAATGTTAACCATATAATCTTAAATCATAGAAGACAATGCACCAAAGAGCAGCGAGTAATTCAGATGCTCATCGGCTCCGGGGTACCAAGGATGTCCAGCAGTGAGTTGTGCGACTCCAGCTCCTCATGCCACAGAGGAAGTTGGTCCCCAGGATAGAACTTCCTAGTGACTCCCTCTGAATTTATCTACAAGGGCAACAAATGATAAAAGATCGAATTCAGTGAACATAACTCCATTTTGTTGATTCCATAAATCAAGTCAGAGATGAAGTATCTTACAGTAACTGTTCGGACAACACCCCCACTAGCACCATCACGTGCAATGGCAAGTGAAACCGCCTTTTTAACCAAGTCCTGCCATTAGACATCAAAGACACTCAGCAATAAGGACCTAAAATATTACCCATGGAAAAAAATCCTGTTCAAATTTCCCAATACCAAGCATTATCAATACCTCTAACATAATATTTGCCGTAACATTAGCAATCTAACCAATCCCCAAATAAATACTGTCAATTCCTAGCTTATTTTTCAGTTTACTTTTTGAGCATGCATTGCCCCCCAAATCAAAATCCATACCTCAGCTTCATCTTTGGTCATTCCTTCTTTCCATGCTTGGTCAAAGAATCCATACAAGTAACTGGAGCCAGATCCTGTGAAGCAAAAGAAGTTAGATCAACAAACAAAAGGCATGAATCCGAAGGAAAAATTAACAGACCAGCAATGAAAGAATTTAAAAAGAAACAACATCATTACGTGCAAACATGCATATCTCAACCATGTTATTCCAGATCAAATTAAACCACCCAAAAAGTGACAACCAAATCATCAAATGAAAATGGTTTCAAGATTAACAGTCCCCAATGGAAAAATACACCATGACAGGAGACTGAGCAATGCCATAAAGTATACGTACTAAGACGACAAATTACCAGAATTCCATAATAAAATTATAAACTATAACAGATATATTTTAGATCTACTTTTCATAATTGTCTATGCTTGGGCCTTCCATTTCCACTAGTTGTGTCACATACAATCAAGATTGGTTTTTGAAACGAGCTCATTCTGCATAGATTATTCTAAGGAATTTTTGGCAAGAGAAAAAAAGCTTCAAAGGAATTAAACATATCAACATTTCAATAACAAAGGAATAAGATTAGCATTTTTTTAAAAAATTTTTATGCCAAGGTAAGTGTTTGTTTTCTTTAATATGTTTATTTGAATATAAAATTATACAGCACTAACACTGCTAAGTTGTAAGGATATAATGTTAGTTGGCGCACACAAAAATATGCACATATATCTATATATATATATATATATCTGGTCTTGCACGCAAATCATGATAGAAAATGTATTCATGCCTAATTTTTAAATTACCTCCAATTGCAAAAGGTTGTTGAACTATAGTTCCACCAAGAGGAACACCGTAGATTTGACCACCTTCATATTTGTCCCATCCACCAACAATTAAACCAGTCTCTAAGAAATTCTGCCAATGAGAAGAATTACAATAAAGTCAAATGATTAAAATAGGAGAGCACTCCACTAATTAAAACAGAAGTAAGGCAATGCATTCGATAGACTGTTAATTCTTTTCATCATTCTTTAGTTACCCAAATGCTTTCCTTTGGCAATTATAGCAATGCTTGATGGCACTCAAGCCAATAACCAACCCAAAAGAAACCAAATGAAAGATAATTCAATAGGAAATTCAAAAATTGTTTTAACCAATAGTTCATGTGAAATCAACATCAGCATTATTTAATTATATGAATACTTGTCTGAAAGCGAAAAACCACTTCTCCACTTTCAACACTGACAAGGAAAAATCTATCATCCAAATAAGATCTATTGTTCTAAGGCACACATTGGTTGCAGGAGAATGACATTATAACACACATTCTATCTTTCCTTGGAGGGGACTGCCTAGAATCCTTGAACAAAAATGGCGACAAAATACACAAGGTGATTCAGCTACAATTTGAAACAGTGGTCCTTGAATCAGATATCTAAATCAGAGATAGAAACTAGATCACACACATTCAATGTGCAAAAGAATTTTTAAAACTCGAACCTTGTTGTTATAGGAGAGAAGTCTGACAAGGTTTGCGGCAACTTTGACTGTTGCAGGTTGTCCCAGCTGTATTCTGTAAAAGTAGAAAACTAATTGTCAGGGAAATGTCAATCAATACCAATCAGTGGTTTCCCATCAAGTTAAAACCTTATAAAACTAATTGCACAAAGAAAGGAAGAATACTGGCCCCAAAACAAAAAGTACTAGCTATTAGTCAAACATGATAAAAGACTCAGAGAGCATGCTCTTCCACTAAAATCCCTTAAAAAAGCCTATTAGAAAAGTGTAATTATGATAAGGCAGGTTTCGTTGGGACTTTGGAAACTTCTGCCAATTCAAGCCCTTCTATCAGCTATGCCATTAGTTCTCACAGGAAAGACAGGAGAACTGCACATGTAACTTGTTAGTCATCTTAAGTATCAAGAAAATCTCACTAGACTACCTATCAGGATTCTTATAAAAACCTAAACTGGAACAAGACATAAGGTTCAGCTAACGAAGATCACAAGAACTAGCACTAAAAGCCTGAGCAACAATGACTTTATAGGTAATGGATAAAACCTAGGGGACTTTAAGGATGCTGGAATATCTAACTGAACAAAAAGAATGGGCAACAGAACAAACTCCATTAAGCCATAGAAGAACTTTCGAGGCAACAAACTCAAAGTATTGTAGCCCATTTCATACAAGTTTCAACTTTAGCTTACATTTCAGAATATCCAACTATTGTAAATCGCAGTAATATCACTTACGTGTGCTGGTGAAGGAAGTAGCGCACATAATCAGATACAATCTGAGAATCAGCAGCCTGTAGAAAAGAATCTATCTCAGCATTATAAGAACCTAAAATATCAGAAAGTTATGAGAGAAGGGGGAAGATCAAGTCAACGGCTAAAGTAATCACCGCATTAAGTTAATTAAGACTACCGTTTGTAGAAACACATAATCATAAAGCCGAGAATAATATTACAATGGATGCAGCAGGTAAGTATCCGAACTACAAACGAGGCAAACAACAAAAACAAAGCGACCTAAAATTGTAAACAGCAACACAAATCAAAACCAAGAATAATGACGCAGTATTACCACACAAGATATTAACCTAACTCCTAACTTGCTAATGTAGAGAGAGTAGTACCGATCCGGAGCGACAAACATAGACATTATCAGTTAACTGCGTAATTTTGTCTGATGCCCGGTTTGCAACATATACTCCTGCAAATGTAATAGGAAAAGAGATCAGTCATTAATCCCAGCAGTGGCCAAAAGGGACAAATAAACTTTCCAACTAAAATTAGAAAACCATTAGTGAATAACGAACATAATGCAAATATCCATCGGGAAACCCAAAGAGGGAAGTGAATCGGAAAGGAAAATAGATATTGAGTGGAAGAGCAAAGAAAACAACAAGAAGCTCTCGGTGGATAAAAGAACTTATTCAAGAGCTAGCAGGTTTCAAGACGACCCGCGGTCACAAACCTAAATTCTACTTACAACCAATTTTTCCCCAAGATCTCCAAGTCCAGACAAATAGGTAAGATACGCAGAGTATGCAAAGGAAAAGTTGAAAGTACCGGTGCTGGTTCGAGAGTCAGCTCCGAGAACGACACCGCCGTTGTAAGTGACGCCGATAATGGTGGTTCCCATGGAATGAGGGGCGCTGATATCGGTGTTACGATCCATAGTGATCCGAAGAGAGGCGAAATGTTTCGATACTCTTTGACCTAACACCACCACGGAGATCGATCCAGTAGAGTAGATGTTCAAGACGCCGAGAAACGAATCCAAAGGGTAAACACAGAGTTCTAACTTCCCGCACAAGTTTTTTCTTTTTTTATTTTCCTTTTTTAATAAATATTTTTTTTTTGCCGAAAACATTTTTTAATAAATAAAATAGGAAAAATTCCAGAAAAATACATCCGAAATAAGAAAATCTCTAATCAGTGCTGTGAATTTTAAAATTTCGGATCAGTATGTTGTCAGTACGGATGAACAGTGCGGAGCGCTAAAAGACGATTTTGTCCTTCAGTCCTCATTCTCGCCACTTCAGGATAATAACACGTTGTTCTTAATTAACAACTCCGGATTCTTGATTAACAACTCTAATTTCTTGTTTCACAACTTCGTAATTTAAGTATCAAGCCAATAACAACACCTCTTTTTTTATTAACAACACATAGCTCTTAATTAACAATTACGTATTCTTGATTAACAACTCCAATTTCATCTTTTTACTTTCACAATAACAACACCGGCCTTGTTATTAACAACACCATATTCTACATTAACAACTCCCATTTCTTATTTCACAACTTCAAAATAGTTTCAGGGCCAATAACAACACATTTTTATTTATTAACAACATCGTATTTTACATTAACAACACTATATTTTTTAGATGCGAATATGTAAAAGAATAAAGCGGAGTTGTTAATCAATAATCCGGAGTTGTTAATAACAAGACCGATGTTGTTATTGTGAAAGTAAAAAGATGAAACTGGAGTTGTTAATAAAAAATACAGAGTTGTTAATCAAGAATTCGGAGTTGTTAATTAAGAGGAGCATGTTGTTATTCTGAAGTAGAGAGAATGAGGACTGAAGGGCAAAATCGTCTTTTGGCGCCCCCGCATTGTTCATCCGTGCTGACAGTAGACTGATCTGAAATTTTGGAATTCGCAACATTGATTAGAGATTTCCCTATTTCGAATGTCTTTTTCTGGAATTTTCCCAATAAAATACTAACTTGATTTATAATATTTCTCTCATACTTATTATAAAACATATTTGTAGAGTTCATCTTGATTCACAAAATTTTTATATTTCTCAATTTTTTTAATTTACCCCTGTTAATATTCCCTCAACAATCATTAAGGAGGAGAGAATTAAAAAATATGATTGGGTATTTCAGAAAATACATGTCGTATTAATTAATTTCTTTAATTTAATCAAATTTTATAAATATATCTTATATTAATTACCCAATAAATATTTGTTTGTAATCTTGGATTGGATTATAAATCTAATTTAATCTTTTTACGCTTTTTTAGCTTGGATTTTATCAAGAGAAAATTGTGGCATTAGTAATTCAAAGTTTTCAGCTTCACCTTTTTAGGGAAAGTTTCTAAAAGGAACTTAAAAAATGTCAAAAGATAAAAAGATATTTTAAATATTTATTATATTAAAGAGATGTTAGGGCTTAATTCATTATTTTCAAAGTTAAAAATAAATGATAGAATTATCCCTGGCAATTTAATTTTTACTTTAATATAATTAATTGTGAAAACCTTATCAAAACTTTTGAAACTTTGATCAAAACTTATGAAAACCCTTATTAGATTTTGTAAATTTTGATTTGCAACTTATGAAATTGTTTAAAAAAGTTGTGAAATTCTTTTGAAAACTTATGAAAATATAACCCGAACTTATGAAACCTTTATTAGAACTTGAGAAACCTTTATCAGATCTTGTGAATCAAAATTTGCAATTTGTGAAATTCTTTAAGAAAGTTGTGAAATTATTTTAAGAACTTGTGAAAACCTTACCCGAACTTGTGGAAACCTTATTAGATATTGTGAATCAAAATTTGCAACTTGTCAAATTCTGTAAAGAAGTTGTAAAATTATTTTGAGAACTAGGAAAACTTTATCCGAACTTGTAAAACCCTTATCAGATTTTGTAAATTTTGATTTGCAACTTTTAAAATTCTTATGAGAAATTGTAAAAACCGTTATCAGAATTTGTGAAATCGTATCTTTCTCTATGTTTTTAATTTTAAACTTAAAGAGAAAATTCTATCATGTTCTTTTAATTTTAAAAATAACGAATCAAACTCTAACACCTCTTTAATACTATAAATATTTAAAACAAATTTTTATTTTTTGACCTTTTTAAAATTCTTTTTAAAGGATGTTTTCTTTTATCAATCTCGGCGTTAGTTTATTATTTTTTGAAAAACAGCTTTTAGAGAGTAAACTAGAAATAAAATTTGTTGCTAAGGGCTTACAGAATGCCCAATCCCTTAGTCTCTCAAGCACACCAGTAAAATTTGCTGTGGTCCATACTGCAGACGATAGACAATTGTTCTCAAAATTAAGTCATGTCATTTTGAGATAATTTAATTGAGTTCAATGCTGTTATCTTACCAAAAATAGGACATTTTTTTTTTGAATCAATTGATATGCCAATATGGCGAAAATAACATGTTTATATTATGAAATTCATATTTGTGTGAATATCCATATATCTCTATTATCTATAGTATTCCATATTTATCTCATATTATCATCAAATTTGTAAATATCGATTCTATTAAATTTGTATAGTTATCCTTATAAATAGAAGTCATGCGTTATATAATATATATACATCTTAATAGTTAATGAGAATTGTTCTCTCTTTCTCTTTTCATATCTCTTTTTATTCATAAACGAGACTAGCTTTAATTCCATTGAGTTTTTCTTCTTTTATGGGATGCAGAATTTAATTATTAGGATTAGAGACTTTTTTATTGTTTTGGGAGTAAAATTTGATATAATACCAACCGTTCGATTATGCGCAAGAAGGTATGTTATTCTACAAATCAATTATGCAAACTTTTACGGTGTGTTTGGATTAACTTTTAGAGAATAGATTATGAGGAGAATAAATTTTGGAGAATAGATTCTGGAGAAAAAGTAGAGAATAATTTCTGAAGAATAGATTTTGAGCAGAATAGCTTCTGGAGAATAGATTATGAGTAGAATAATGATTTAGGAAAATTGTGAAAAAATCCCTCATTGCCAACTCATTTGTCAAATGGGACCTTCATGTGCAGATTAACTAATTTTTCTAATATAATCAAATTAGATAAATAGGTTTTATAAGATAAAAGGGAGTATTAAAATTTTAAAATTCTTAAAAAAAAAGGGATTAAAGAAAAATTGGTGAAATTCAAAAGAAAAGAAAAAGAAAAAGGAGAGAGAGAGTGTGGTGTGGGGCCCACATTAATAAAAAGGACCAATTAGAGTAAAATAATGGAGTCCACATATAGAAAAAAGCAAAAAAAATTAGATTTTCTCAAAACCTTGGTTTGGGAAAATTTGAGGTGTTTGGATGATTTTTGTAAAACCATGGTTTGAGTTCAAAACCATGATTTGGGAAAATTTTTTAGTGTTTGGATAATTTTTTCCCAAACCATGGTTTGGGCTCAAAATAGCTTTTTTTAAGTGCATCCAAACACACTCATACTCCTAACAGAAAGGCAAATTGCTAACTTGGAAATCTAGAATGGTCCATCATGTTTACTAATTAACTAAGTATTTTAAAAGTTAATATATTCATATCTCAAGGAATATAAAAAAAATTATATTACTTACAAAAAAATGGTTATATTATTCATAATAGAGCATATTCCTTCTTCTTCTTCTTCTTTTTTGAATTGCGAAGACAAGGGAGAAATCTCTTGGAGCCTTTATAGACCCTTATATCAAGACAAAATAAAAATGGAATAAGTAGCAGCAATAACCAAATCTTAACATAGATCACCTAATATTTGGAGCAAACAAAAAGCTGGGGGTATTGCAACATTTCTAACTAAGTGTTCGAGTCTAAAGCCGATTTGGCCAAAAAATCAGCACATCTTAGTGCTTCCCTGTGTGCGTGGTAAATCTCTAAGTCCCAATTTAGATAAATTAAGTGCCTAACATCCTCAAGTTTCGAAATGAGAGGGTGAAGTGAACCATTTGCCTAGAAAAGCAATTAGATGGCTTCACATGAATTGGTGTATAGTCTTACCCTAGTAAACTTCAAGGATTGACATATTTGGAGACCAATCTTTATAGCTTGAATCTCGGCTGCTGTTGAGCCAACTACAGATCTTGTGTTCTGTTGAAAACCATAGATCCACGAACCTTGATTGTCATAAACCACTCCACCTATCACTGACTGTCTCTGACTATCCAAAGCCGCGTCCACGTCTACTCTTATAAAACCATTTGGGGGTGCCATCCATCTGTCTGTTGCTCTGTTCGGGATTCAAAAGACTTTGTGTTTGAATTGTCCATCTTCAACTGCTTTGTGTAAGAAATGGAGGCCTCTGTACAGTAGTTGTTGGGAATTATCACAGGATCCTTCCATTGCCTTCTTGCATCTGTTCTTCCAAATGAGCCAGCACAGTGACCCAAATGTCCTCTGCCAAGGCCAATGGGCAAATTTGCGAGCACCAGGTGAGTAATGCATAATCCACTTAAGTCATACCTGCAAATTACCAGAGGAAAAAGCAGAGTAATATGATAGGTTAATACAAGAGAGCCATACACTACTCGCAAACTCACAATCTCTCAAAGCATGAATAGATGTTTCCTCACAATTGCACTCAAAAGGGCACTCTATATTGTTTCCCACGCCCCTCTTAACTTAGGTTGAGTTTGTTGGGATTATCTCTCTGAACAACTGCCACTTGAAGAATTTAACTCTCTCCGGAACAGGCCACCTCCAGATGCTATGCCAGAAAGGATTACTAGTTGTAGGAAGTTTTTGGTAGATCATGAAGTAAGCAAATCTGACATTGAAGTTCCCGTTTGATGATCTTCTCCACCAAAACATGTCATTTCTTGGGAGGTTAGGGGGATTGACTAGCTTAATTTCCTCAATCACCCACTACGGTAAGAACAAACTCCATTTATCCAAGTTCTACTTGCCATCTGGTCGAAATTGGCTAACTACCTCATATGGGTTAACCGGTTAAGTAAGTGTTGGTTTCTATCGACATAGTGCATAAGAGGCTGTTCAAGATTCGTCCATAGATCCCACCAAGCATTAGTTGAATTCCTACTTTGAAGCTTACTTCCCACAGCTTTTTGGAATGAATCCCCTACTGATGTTATTGCCTTCCACATAGCGGATTGATTTTGATCACATGATCAAAAAAGGATCCTGTATGCAAATATGTCATGAAATATAGACACATAGATAGTTGGCCAACAAAATAGAAAAGGCGCAACATGTAATATTACAACATGAATTTGAGTAGCCCGAGCACCCGAAGTGCAATGTCAGTATTACATGAATGGGCATTTTTGCAAAAGTTCAATGTTAGCATACATTATCTTGTGGTGGATTAAATGTCTTGTTAATTTGGAAGTTTGATAGTATATAAAATTTTGATATGTGTCTTGAGAACAAGATTATAACATGTGACTCACTATATTTTGAATTATATGTGAATCCTAAAAGGATTTAAAATGTTAGGAGTATAAATATATCTAGAATATTGTAATACTTGTAAAATCCTTAAAGGATCAAATACATATATGGATTTAGATCCAAACTTATGAAAGTCCATGAAGGATTCAAAGTGCCAGAAGTATATAGTCAAAGTATATAAAACTTCCTAAAAGATCAAGTTATCAGAAGCATAAGACCCTGACAGACTCAAGGTACTAGAAACACAAGTCTATGAAGGACTAAAGATGCTAGAAGCATCAAATTCAAGTCCTCAAGAATAAAACTCAATTAAGTTAAATAAGTCCATATATGGCCTGAAACAATCAGGGCACTTAAGGCCGCATGTGGTATAATCGTTTAAGTGAATATCTATCGAAAAAAGGATACATAAATGATTCAATACCCATGCATCTCTACAAAAAAAATCTTGCAGCTTATATTGAATAGTTTAAATATTTTTGGATCTCTTGAAGAGTTTATAAAAATTGTGATTTACTTGAACTCCTGAAGAGCTTACAAAGCTGCGAATTGTTTACACTCCTAAAGAGCTTGCTAAAGCCATAAAGTGCTTAAAGAAAGTATTAGAAATAAAGGATTTGAGAAGAATAAAGTGTTTTTCTATGGAGAAATTATTAGTCCAGAAGTACAATTTCTTTAAATCTTAAGAAGGTGATAAAGAAATATTTAGTTTAGAAGTATCATATCTTAGTATAATTGAAACACTTGTTTTATGTGTAGCTGACACATAACTTGATGTATCACTTGCTTTTTAGTATGATATAGTTATTCATTAACAAGAAGACATTGGAATAGGCTACATCAACAGAAGAGAGTGAAATTAGTACCCAACAAGAAAATCTAATAGATTTGTTCACCAAGTTACTTTCAGCAACAATATTTGGAAAGCTTGTTTGTGATATTAGACTTTGCAAATTCAAAGATATCAACTTATGCTGCCAATAAGGGGAGCTAATACGCACTGTACTCTTCTTCCCTCGTCTATGGTTTTATCTCACTGGGTTTCCCGAACAAGATTTTTAACAAGGTAGCACTGGATAGCGTATCAACAAATAATGTACTTTTTTTCTTTTGATAGGCTTTTGTCTCAAGGAGTTTTTCCTAATTAAAGTTTTTTTAACAAGGCACATTCGAATATAATAAATATCCAAGAAGAGTATTATCAATATCATATCTATGTGGGGGCCCATACATCTCTATTATCTCCAGTATCCCACATTTATCTCATATTGTCATCAAATCTGTAGATATAAATTCTATTGAGCTTGTACAGTAATACTTATAAACAGAGGGCATGTATATATACCATATACACCGTAAATTGTTCTCTCTCTCTTCTCATGTCTCTTTTTATTCATGATAGCTTACATAAATATAAAATACTAGACTTTAGTCTACCATTCATGAGTAAATTATCCAGTACTTGAGTTATGCACGAGAAACATATAGGAGTTGATCCCATATTCATGTGACACATGATAACCTCCCTTATATTTTTAGATCAACTTGAGATGTACGCCAAATATTCGTAATGTAATTTGTTTGGAGGTATGAGTAGAAACTAGAAAATGTATATAAAATCAGTAGCCGCCAAGCCGGGATTGAAGTACAGATTCACCTTCCAACTCTATCATCAGGACTCATTGCTAGTAACCTACTAAAGCGAGTAAGGCGAGTACAGCTAGTTGCTGAAGAAAGGTATGAATTGATAGTGGAAGAACTCTACGTGATTTCTACGTTAAAAGGGAATACAAAAGACAGAGTAGCCTAAGAAATGGGTTAGCAAGTTTCTTCTTCCTGGCAAATTCAGTAAGGTCATGAGATCTTGTCCTGCCCAAGCAAACATGAGTCCTAAGCAATTGGCTCTGGAAGTGGGTGCAGTGGAAGAGCCGGGATAGGCATATGAGAAGGTTGTTGAGCAAGTTGAGGTGTTCCAACTGTAGACGGCTTCTTTGGCGGAGTCACATTCCCCATAGCCCCAAGTACCTGCCTCACTTCATTAGCAAGTTCTATCACCATGTCGTCCTCATGTCCTGCACCATCATCCATCCATTAATGATGAAACCCTCTCATAACTCATCAACATGAATCCATAATAATTCTCCCAATAACACTAACACACAGATGGCTCACCAATATCATACATGGCCTTCTCTAAACAGAAGAGATAATCTCTGTTGTTCCCACAAGGACCAACGGCTGTTGCTATTTGCCTGAATATATAAACGGATATTAGATAGGAACCACAGGAAAGCTTGGATACCAGTTGATCCTGGAAGGAAACAGCAAAATAAAATACCTAGCCATGTTTTCCAAAGGAGCAGGTCCCAGGTAATACTTGTTTGCTTTGTCTGCTGTAGATGTGAATCTGCATACGTTGAAAGGGGTTCCTTTAGCAATTTCATCAGGAGTTGATAGAAACGAGAGCAATAGGAATAGTAATAAAGCACAACACTAACTTACACTATAATTCCAGTTACAGCAGGGTTCACTGAATCTCCTTCCTAAAGATTAAAGGAAGTAACGATCAATAAAACACATTAAAACATAACAAAAGCTGACAAGCAAGGGCGATGAAATGGTAATCTCACCTTGTAAAAGTCTACCAGGGTCCTTTGATCATATTCGCATTCCCTCCGCTCCAAATACTACAAGACAAAAAAGAGCGATGAGGAAAATGTTGAGTGCTCTGTTAGAATTACTAACTGAAACGGGAATGGACCGCATGCTGCAAATCATATAGAATAGTTCATAAGGCTTTAAAACCAACTGCTAATTTAATTTCAAGAAGAACGAATAAAGAAAGTTCCAAAAACTGTTCCAGAGCTAATGAAGTGACTACCTGCATAGTCAGTTTCTCCTTTTCAGGGCCTCCACGAACACAATACGCAGTGCCCCACTGAAAAAACATTGAACAAGTTATAAGAAAAAGGCCAAACACAGAGAATTGCAAGACATAGTCACGCACGGCATGGCTCTCGAGAGCTAAAATAAAAACAAAAATAGGTGGTCCACTTTATCAATTAATAATTAATTACATTTTTAAGCATTAGCGCATGACCATTAGACATAAACCGCAGAAATGATAAATGAAATAGGTCCTTACGCAAACTGCCCCTTCTTTTGGCTCCAATGTACAAGTTCTTGCTGGGTTTTCAGGTGTACCCCTGTGATCAATACAAGCTGCAGAAAGAAAGAAAAATGACATGCCTAAGCAATCGTATAGATTCAGTACACAACACAGACGTAGGCACGTAACTACCTGCATGATAAAAATGAGCTTACCTAAATCAAAGACGCGTCTATAGTCCTTTATGAATCCAACCATTTTCTCATCGTAATCAAATCCTGCGTTCCACGCCAGTGAACCATAGCCAAAAACCCAAAACACCATGGCTGATTGATTTCTGGAAAAGGGAAAACCACCGTCAAGAACGGTTTCATCAAATTAAATGAAGTTGAACTTTGAGATGGTAATAACAGAACTTGTCCTTTCCCCATAAGAACTTCTTCCATTCGCTTTAAGAGCTAATGAAGGCAAACCAGTTATGGAAAACACAAAACGTTTTAACTCAAATAACCGATTTAACTCGGATACCCAGCTGCCGATTCATAAGACTTTCATCAAAGCCCCTGTTTCCTAGTCATTTTCCTCAGCCACATATATAAAAGCCGAGACATACAAGACAGAACACGACAACTCTAAGCGAAAAGCAAGTTGGCTGGTATTTATCATGAAAGCGAACAAAATGCTAATATCATACTCTAATCCTCGCCACCAGACAAAGAAGAGGAAAAGAAGGGAAACAGAGGATTAGGGGAAAAAAATATTTCCTATAGAGAATCACCGGTCAGGCTTCTTCAATTTTGTATGTTTTTTGAGCAGCTACCAGATAAAAATAAACAAATATGGAACAGTTACACCGCGCCATTTCAACATCAACAAATAGCAATCATGGATCAAGGAAGCCAATAGACAGATAAAGAAACTCACGAACACTTGCATTAAAACAGGAATATTACCGAGAGGACGAGAAGGAAAGTGTGAAAACAATATCCTCCAACACTCAAGGGCAAAAGGAGATGCTCCGAAGAATTTGGGAGCGAATGGCACAGGAGAGAAACAATGGCAGGGAAGCTAAACGAGTAGGTCTTAGATTAGGGATTAGGGCTGCGATTGCCCCTCGCCGCGAGCCTTCTTCTCTACTCTCTCCTTCTCTTTTCTCTCTCTTGTGCCAGGAAGAAGACGAAGGATTGCAGGGATACAAGCTTCATATTTATAGTCGAACGAGGCAAGGCAAGCCTTCTTCACCTCACGCCATGTGCCTTTCATGGATGTCGGTACTGTGTTTCCAATTAATTAAAATCACTGGAGAGAATTTTTTATTTAAAATGATTTTTTTCTGCGAAGAGTGGAGATTGAATTAGTGAAAATGAGTGGCGAACCAGGTTGCGTCACGTGTCTCAGTGAATTCCGTTGCTCATTAAAAAAACAGAGACCCCGTTTTTCTTTTGGAAACAAAGGATAACAGGAAGGATAAACAGAAAACTGTTAGGCCCCGTTTGTTATGTAGGAATTGAGGGGGTGGATATGGAAATGGAATTCATTTCCACCATATAAGTTTGTTTGGTACAAAGAAAGATCATGGAATTAAATTCCATGTGGAAACCAAGACATGGAATTAGCCTCATTTTGGGTTCCATCAAAAAACATGTGGAATTAGGAGAAATTCCATGGAATCTTTTTTTTACCCTTCATTTTTTATAATTCCATGTGATCATTTCCATCTATTACCCTCCACTACCTTCAAAAAAAAATAAAAAATAAAAAATTGAAGGACATATTGGTATTTTTATACAAAAATTACATCTCATTTCCATGACATACCAAACATACTTTTTGTCCTCATTTCCATTTCCATTTCCATATCCATTTCCATATCCATATCCATATCCATTTCCATCAAAATCAATTCCAGCGTACCAAACGGGCCCTTAGGATTTCGGAGATTGGGGGTCAGGGACCATAAGATTCAATGAATGTGGACACAAAACAAGTTGCCTGGAGCAAACTGGCATGGTTGTCCTTGTGGCAATATTAGGAGGAGTCAGAGTTGGCACAAACCGTGTGATTGAATTGGAGTGAGAGTAGACCACAAACCAAACGCTTGAAGCATTGATTAAGGTTCATTGAACCTGGACGCCATCAAAAGTAAAACCCGTGAATTTCCTTTTATTTTCCCGGCCGAACCCAATTTCTTGGTGCGTCGAAACTTCAAAGTTCAAACTTCAAAGTAGTCCGGCTTCCTTGAAATGGTCGTTCAAATTGCAAGTTCTACGTTCAAAACCGTTTTTTGACCGCACCTTCAACACAGTAGGCTAATACAACCCAGTCTAGAAACAAACTCACCAAATATGTACGACTTTATTGTTCCATTTATAAATATTTTTTAACTAAAATTTATGTATTAAAAAGATATAGTTAACTTAATAATTACGAAGTAAATTTTCAACTATACCCTTATTTATAAATATGTCTTTTCAATTTTTTTTTTCTATTTATCTTTGAATTATTTTTTTTATTGGTACAATAAAAATGACAAAATTGTTACAATCTCATCTATTATATTGAAATTGGATTTATAAATATAATCAAATTTTTTAGTCAAAAAAAATTTATAAATAATATCATACTACTAGTAAAAGGGGTAATCAAATCATCAAAAAGGTCGAGAGTATCCTGACAAAATTTAACACTAAAATCATTATTTTTGTGGGCATCATTACTTCACGGTCATTACTTAGCTTATATCATCATCGTGCACGCTGTTTGGGCATGCGGTTCTATCAATAGTTTGCATTTATGGCCACCTCAGCTGGTTGGGGGTTGACTAAAAGAATAGAATAGGAGCCACCCACGTTAAAACATGCACAAGTTAGGAAATATGTCGGTGTAGTCTATTACTCTATTCATTTGACTTTAAATGCACAAATGGAAAATAAACCCATGAACATTTTAGTTATAAGTCTATTTGCCTAATTCTTAATTAAACAGTAATCATTGACCAAGTAATCAGCTCTCCTTTTTTTTTTAGTCAAGCAGAATATGGGTTATCACCTATTGGGAAAAAGTAAAACTACCAGTCCACTGGGCATCTTTTTTGAAAAAATTGTCATTAAAAAAAAAAGAACGAAAACAGAACATGCGACTCCACTGGGGATCGAACCCAGAATCTCTGGTTCCGTAGACCAGCGCCTTATCCATTGGGCCATGGAGTCCTATGCACTAGATGAAACTTTAATGTAGGGTGAATACTAAAATAACATACTGAGTCTAAAACAGAGCGCCTTTGCCACCAACGCAAGTGTTTGAACTTTAAAAAGTTAATAAATATATTTGATTTAATTTTAACACTGCGCGTGATTGTAAATAGGTCACACTCCTATATCCCTTGCTAAACAGCCTCAGTTCTTGGATCAGGCCTTGCACGGAAATAGCCTTGAAGGGAACGAGCCAGATTCTGTTGAATTTTTTGAAGAACGAATTGGATGCTCCAACGCCAAAAAGCATAAGCAACTATGATCCCAGCTCATACTGTGATGACCAGGCTAACTTTCATCTATGTTGATTTTTATCATGTTCTTTTCTTCCCCTTCACGCTTTTCAAATTTCTCGCAACTAACAACAAAGGCCTTTGTAGACAACCTTTAATTGCTTGCAAGAGTTCCTCCTCAAATGACAACCCCACCTTTCACTCAGGAAGGAAGAAAGAAATGCCTTTTACTTGTTATTGCCATGACAGTGGTGGCTGTGGCTTACCTTCATTGATAGCAGTTCTTTTCACTTGCAATAGCCATTAATGAACTTCACTGAACATTGAAGGCTCAAGAAAGAATGGAGAGTTGAACTTCATTAAGAAGGATAGCAGAGAGGAACTTGACTAGTTTACTTGAAGACGTGATAATGGAGTTACGTTGAACTTCCTAAGAAGGAAAACACATAGGAATTTGACAACTTATAGCTGAGGTTCTAGGCAGTGATAAATTCGGATCAACACACAAGGCTCTTGTTCTTAATGGACCACCAGTAGTGGTAAAGAGATTTAAGCAAATGAACAATGTTGGGAAGGAAGAGCTCTCAAAGCACACGAAAAGGCTTGGAAGGCTGACAAATCATAATCTACTCCCCCTTGCTGCATTCTGCTACAGAGAAGAGAAGCTTTTGGTTTATGACTTTTTCGAAATGGCAACTAAGCTAGTCACCTCCATGGTAAGCATTATCACTCAAAATTTCAGCCAAAACCCGCATTCTTCAACCTTGATCACTTGAATTTAACGTTGTTTTGTCGTGTTTGGAGCTAATACATCGTTTGCTTTCTGTTAAAGTACTTTAGTTATGCAACATTGTAACCGCAAGTATTTGCCTATAAAGCACACTGCATTATTCTCTAATTAATCTATAAGAGAACTACATCTCTTCTCACTTCTCTAAACATGGCTCAGCCTTTTGCTCTGCAAGTAGGGTTGATTCTCATTTGGACTGGCCGACTCGATTGAACATTATAAAAGAGCTAGCAAGGGGGTTAGCATACCTGTACGAAGAATTTCCGTGGCATGACCTTCTCACGGCCGTCTGAAAATCCTCAAATGTTTTGCTGCAACAATCTTCTGAATCCTATCTCGCAAAGAACAATATTATCCCACTGATAAACGAAAGCCATGCTCAACAGTTCATAGCAACGTAGAAGGCACTTGAGGTGAGCCAATTAGAGCAAACCAATTAGAAGGCAGACGTGTGGTGCTTAGGGATACTGTTTCTCGAACTACTTACTGGATAATTTCCAGCAGATTAATTAAGACGCAAAAAAGGGAATACCGAGATGAAGATCTAGTAATGTGGACGAGATCAATGTTGAAAGATGAATGGGCAGGGGAGGTGTCTAATAAGGAGATAATGCGGGCAAGGGATTGGGAGGGTGAGATTATTGAACTGCCAAAATGGAGTGTGAAGAACAAGTTGAATTGGAAACGAGTAATGGCCAAGATTGAAGTGTTGAAAGAGAGGGATAACGAAGATGATTCAATGAATACTCTTTTCATAAGCAAGTGAAGGAGACTTATATTCGAAAACATTAACCGAGGATGACTTATCTCTTCTTTGTCATGAAGTATGATAATTTAGAACATCTGATACGGAATAATTCATAGGTTGATCACAGTGTTTCAAGCTAACTCGCAGCAAATAAAACAGGATCTCTAAAACAATGGTAATGCAAAAGTGATCTAGATTCTCTCAATTCTTGGCTCTTCCAAAGTTGTAAATTCGATGCTAAGATCTCACAAATCTAAATGCATACCTAACAGGATCACACTGTCGTTATAATGGCGCCACGGAAAGTCGCTTTCGCGCCATTTCGTTATTATACGCAACCGTACTATTAGTCGTCGCTGTCTCTGTCGCTTGTAACCATTCCGATTATCTACAGCTGGTACACAACACACAATCTGTCCGGTCCTCAGAAAAGACGGCGAAGGCCAAGACTGAATCATCCGCATTTCGAAAGAGATGTTTTGCAGGACTTTTCTTGTCAAATAAATAAGCAGAAAAATAGATCGAGTCAGATCTAAGTCTTCTTTTTCTTTGTTTTTGGTCGAAAATGAGTCAGATCTCAGTCTGCAGCCACGACCGTTTTACCCGTATTAAGCCCCAAATCAGGTCGATCGGTAAGATCACACAACCCCCCCCCCCCCCCACAAAAACCTCTCCTTACTTTTACTTTTTAGATATTATTGGTTGAGAATATTAAATTTAGAAATATTAATTAATTAATTTTATTAGGGATATTAATTATTATTTATTAGGATTAGATGTGAATATTAGATTGGGTTAAGGTGTAAAAATACCCGAGTTTTTATCAAAAGTGCACTCAGCACCATATATATTTTTTAAGTGCAAAAATACACATAAACTTTTAAAATAGGAGCAAAAATACCATTACCGTCAATTCTAGATAATATCCGTTAACTTTTTACCACCCATTGCCACACACTTGATTTCTTAGTTGACCAGTTACAAACGTGGCAAGTGGGGCTATGAAATCGTGATTCTCCCTTAACTCTCATGTGCTAATGCCCAAGTCCTAGTCACTCCCCACTGCACACAAGTAGAAGCCTTCTTGACTCTCATTGTTCCACATCAACGTTACCGGAGAAATCACAACCAATAACATTCAAAGAACACATCCACAAATTAACAAACCCAAAAATCAAAATCTGAGAAGACAAATCAAACTCAGAAGCAGCAGTTGAAAAAGGCATGAATCAAGCCATATTTACACAGACGCATGTAATAAAAGCAAAAATTATATCAGATCTACACGAATCTCTCCAGGTCATTGAGGAAAAAACCAGAAGCTATAAGCACACTAGCAACTGCTTGAGATGATCTGAGATATGAGACGACCCCTCCTCCTCACGAGGCTCCGCCGACCTCTGCTTTTCGGTCATTCGTAAACTCCATGCACCATTGCATCTGCACTACAAAACCCCGGTGCAGTGGTAGTGTTTGCTTCTTCAGATGAGAATGATGAGGGCAGAAAAGATGATTTTGGGGGAGGAGATATGAGATCGGAGGGAAAACAGGGTATAAAGAGAGGAAGGGAGAGGGATTGGGGAAGAAGGAGCAGAGGGAGAGAGATCGGCGAAGAAGGTGCCGGAGGAGGAAGAGGGAAGGAGACGAAGGTAACCAATGGAATGAATAACCAACGATGATGGGCAAATTTGCAAGGATTAAGATTTTTTTTATTTTTTAAATAACCCAAAAATAATTATAGCCACATCAGATTCCATGTTAGTTTTAGTCAAACTAATGGTCAACCTAACAGAGATTAACGGTAATGGTATTTTTGCTCCTATTTTAAAAGTTTATGTGTATTTTTGTATCTAAAAAAAGCATATGGTGCTGAGTGCACTTTTGATAAAAGCTCATGGGTATTTTTGCACCTTAACCCTGTTATATTTTAAGAATATATCTTTAAAATATTATCATTATGATTTGGTTTGATTATGATAGATTCTAAAATTAGGGTTAGTCTATTAGTTTGTTTATATAAAGGCTTCCTTATACTTTCTTTTATTCTTAAGGATTAATAATACTAGCATTTTCTCTCTACTTTAATGTGATCCTTCAATTTTAACATTATTTATTAGATTAATATTCATATATCAACCGGATCGGCATCAATGTATCACCAATCACTTATTAACTAAAAAAAAAAAATCACTTATTAACTTGGTTGCTCGATTTTTTTACACCCCACCTACTATACACTACTATGAGCATGTTTGTTTGGCCTTTTAGATGGCTTATAAGTTGTTTTTTATGTAAGTTGAGACAAAATTCTTCTTATATATTTATCTCATATACCATAAATCATGATTAAAAAATTATTTTTGAAGGCTCCAATTGCTATTCCAAATGTGCTCTCCATCGTCATCTTTAAATGGCATTCATTTGTCTTCTTTCAAAGGAGAGATCTTGAGGCGGTAAAGAGAAGGGAAGTGTTTGTTACTCATAAAAATGTGGCACGTTGAAATTAATATTCCTTCGGTTCTTAATATAAAACATACCTAGGAACTTTATTTTAGTCATAAATATAAAACATAGTTTTTATATTTATCAATGTTTTAAAATTTACCTCTATTAATAGTCCTTTAATAATAATTAAAGAGATGAAAGGGAATGGGGGAATCAAGAAAGACGACTTGAGTGTCTTTTTTTAAATGGAAACTTGAAGTCATTAAAACATCTAATAAAGCATTATAGACATTGGGTAGAAGAAACCCTTATAACCCTTCATCAATGATCACCTCTTGATAAAAAGATGGTGATTGATCAAGGAGAACAAAATTCCTACAATATTGTAACCTAACTTGGCTAAATGGTCTACTAATGTTTTGCTCCGTAGGAAAAAAGTTAATTAAAACCTACCAATTCATAGACAACAACATCAATAGTAATATCCTTAAAGGGGTGATTATATTCACAGCCCTTTGTAAGCAGATTAATAGCCTTAATATAGTCTGTAAGTACCACAACATTACTACATCCTCTCTTCCGATATAGTTGTAGCCCTTGGATTACTGCAATGATTTTTGCAATTGCTAGAGGAACTGATATAAGTTTGCAAATGTAACTATAAATCCATCCTCCATCCTCACCATGAATAGATGATTAGGGTGTTCTAGAGAATACATGTTATATTAATTAATTTAATTAACCTCTTAATCTAATCAAATTAGATAAATATATCTTATTTTAAAAATATGAAGGAGTATCAATTTTTGTTCACCTTCAGGAAGTAATCCTAGTATCAATTAGAGACTAGGCTTTTTTATCATGGGAAAAAAAAACAGAAAGAGGCTCAGCTTTTTATTGATCCTTTTAAAAAGTATTATAAACTAAAATATTGCAATCCAATAAAAACATGATGACTTTTTTCTTCAGGCCTAGTATCACTGTTTAGAGAATCGGACCGAACCGGGCGGTCGGATCGGTTGGACCGTCGGTTGGTTATTGAAGCGGGCCAGATTTATGCATTGAGCCGTTTTTCTTAAGGAACCGTTTTGGACTGTCGTTTAGCCGGTTTTGAGCTGGAAACCGGACCATTTTTTCAAAAACCATCCGGTCCAATAAAAAAGCAGGAAATTTTTTTTTTACAATTTTTTTAAAATTTGATGTTGAAAAAAAATTTAAAAAATGGCATATAAGTTTTAGACATGTTATTTTATTTTATTAATATTATATGTTACTATTTTTTTTCCCAAGTATATTATATGTTACTAATTTTAATAATTTGGTTTATTATAAACTATTTTATAAAAATGCTTTTGAAGAAAAAGGCAATGATGTTTATCCTCAAGCTAAGTGATATGGTCTAATATCTTTCAAGAAACTCATGCTTGGATCAATCAAGAACCACCAATATTTGGTAAGTCATGAAATTATTATTGTTAATACATTTTGTTAGGTTGATGATTGATTTAATGGTCTTCCTTAAATGATATTTTGTTGCTTTATTAACTTCATATGAAATTGGATTGAAGATTAATTGTAATATATAATATATATTATTTTTAAATTTAATTATTACGTCACCGGTCCGACCAAACGGCTCGATCGTTTCAACCGGTTGAACCATGACCCGTTGACCTTTTCGGCTCGACTTCTGGTCCGGCTTTTAAAACATTGCCTAGTATCTATTATTAGTAATGATAACTAATCCCCTCGAATAATAGACTTCTTGAAACATGACTTCGATTCTTGATAGTTAATAAGGAGAGAATCTCATAGCTAATACTAAAGCCCTTTTAAAAAATTTACGGTGTGAGGAGATTAGTTATCACTACCTTCAATATAGATACCTTATGCCTAAAAAAACATGATGACTTTTAATAACTCAAAGTTTAGTTGATTTATATATATTGCATATTATATATATAATTTATCAAAATAAAAGACTCAATTATTAAAAAAACCATCAAATAAAAGAGAATATATTTTTTTGTATCGTATTTCGTGAGTTAAAGGGTTGAAATTTGTATTAAGTTTTTTTGATTTGTATTAGGTTCTCAGTTATAACTTAATGAATTCCAGTTTTCATTAAAAAAAAAAGGGGTTGAAGTTTGGTTTTTTGGAAGAGTTGAACGGACATATCCAATCGCCCAAGTAATCTGCCTAGCGGAAGGACGGGAATATGCCTTCTATCTACTAAAACGTCACGTCCTATTTCTTTTCCTAACAAAGGGGACCAAATCACAATATTATAGTAAGAAAATAAAAAATAAAAAGAATCCCTATAATATCCGTATCGCATTAAGTCGTTTTGATCCTGTGACGTGAAATTATTTTTTCCATTCTCGCACCGTTCTCTCCATTCCCCTTCTTCTTCTTCCCCATCCACGGCACCACCTCCAAGGTACTTCCTTTAAACCTGGTCTAGCTCTGCTATATGATTTCGAACTTGTCAGAATCAGGCCATGAACCTTTTAATGCTATTTTCATAATGGATTAATAGCTTTCATAGTCAATCAAGCTCTGATGAGCTCTCTGCAACTAGACATCTCTTTTTCACTTGTATGCTGAACTTCTTGCGCAGAAGTCTTTACTCTTTAGTTAATAAAAAGGTTGTTTTTGGTCTTCTTTCAAGAATCACTTTCTCCTTTCTTACCAAGGACTGATTTTTTTTTTTTCTTAAATGTTATGAAGTAAGGGTGATATTTTGTGTGCGCTGGTATGGAACAACCCTGTTGATGGGGGTTAGAAAAGAGAAACGGTTTTAAAAATCTAAAATTGGTCAAAAAGGGAAAAAAGAAACTTATGTGAGGGAGAAAGAAATAATTCACCGCGTCATTGATGCTATTTTGGGTAATATTAATCCCAAAAACTCATGTATTTCTTTTGATCAATTCCGTTTCAAGAGAAGAAAAGAACATCCAAGGATAGAGAGCGAGGAGATCATCTTCATATTCCGCAGTTCCAATGTCGACCACAGTCCATGAAACCAAACTCGTTGAAAGTCATGATATCATGAAGATTTTTGCAGCCGAAGGCGTTGAATTCCTTTTATCTTGTGATGGAAAGGTAGCTTTTTCCATGCAGAGTTCTTTCTGTTTGTGTGTTTCAGCTGACAATAGGCTAATGGATTTTATAACTTAGATAAATCAGTGGTTCTAGTAAAGTGTACCATCCAGGAAAAGTTCTTATTGTTCCTTCCCAATAACGAGTCAGAACATTGAGCGCATATTTTCCTGATTTATGGTCATGATTGAATCCTAAATGTAGGTCCCTATGTCATCATGCAAAGGGAAAACCGTATTCCTATTTTTCTCTGCAAACTGGTGCAGGCCTTGTAGAACATTAGTTCCTCTTCTGGTTGAACTTTATGACACACTGAACAAGAAAGGCAAGAGCACAGAGATCATTTTCATCTCCTTTGATCACAACGAGAGTGGTTTTGATCAACACTTCAAGAGCATGCCATGGCTTGCAGTCCCATTTGATGCAAATTTGCACAGAAGGCTGATCAACAGGTATCAAGTCCATAGAATCCCATCATTCCTTCCATTATGTTCAGATGGCATAACCATTGAAGAAGACATGATTGGCTGCATCGAGGACTATGGCGCTGAAGCATTCCCTTTCACATACAAGAGACTTCAAGAACTGAAATCCATAGACCAAAGAAAGCGAGAAGAAGCCAATTTGGAAGAACTTTTGGCTCATGAAGAACGCAATTTTCTCATCTCTAGGGATGATAGAAAGGTTCTGCTTCTTCTTTACTACTCATAGCTTCCATAGTTTCATGGAGAACGCAAATAACATATCCGATACATTTTTGCAGGTACCAATATCTGAACTTGCAGGTAAAACCATAGGCTTATATTTTTGTGCTGACTGGTCTCCACCTAGCCGTGCCTTCACTGCGCAACTTACCGACGTGTACAACAATCTCAACACTGGGAAAGATCACTGTTTTGAAGTTGTTCTGATCTCAACAGACAGAGACCTCGGGGAATTCAATGTGAACAGAAGTATTATGCCATGGCTGGCTGTTCCCTATATGGACAGAACAAGGCATGATGTTTGTAGAATCTTTGATATAAAAGGGATTCCCGCTTTGGTTCTTATAGGGCCAGAGGGCAAAGTCATAAGCATGAATGGCAAATTTGTGGTATCTTCTTATGGCGCTGAAGCCTTCCCTTTCACTGAAGCACGTATAACGGACCTTGAAGCTGCACTGAGAAAGGAAGGAGAGGCTTTACCTCAGGAGGTTGAAGATGTGAAGCATGAACATGTTCTGAAATTGGACATGGCCAAAGCTTATGTGTGTGATTTCTGTAGAAAACAAGGCAAGTTCTGGGCATTTTCCTGTTATGTTTGTGATTATGATCTTCACCCAAGTTGTGTGGAAAAGGTCAGCGAAGTTGAAAGCTTGTAGAAAATACAGTCATGGCCTTGGCATATCTGCAAACTTACAGACTAGCAACTTTTTGTAGGGATTGCATAAGAACCAAACTACAACTACGTTAATGGAAGGTGCTATTTTGATGTCGTGAGAGTTTATCTATCTCTGCTGTCCAAATTTGTACTACTATTTGTTTACAAGGCAGTCTCTCACTACCAATTCTCAAGCACACAACGTCTTGTGCATGAAAAAAATTTCTTGTTGTGCAGGAATTAAATTACCAACACACGGGGATAACCATGTTTGAAGACCTCCTGTCCTATGATGGCTGGTATAATAATTAGTTGGGGGTTAGATTTGGTTGTCTCTCAAATTTATAATTTTTTTTTAGATTATTCGTATTGATTGTACACACTAAGAACTTTCTATTTAAGGTGGTCATGATGAAAAATTATATTTTAGAAAAATCAATCTATATTTGTTATAAATAACTAATATAACTAATTATTTTAATTTACTCAAATCATTCCACTAGCTCTCATATTAAAATTCAAAGCATGGTTAGTGGTATTGAAACGACCTTTCTCCAAACAACAATTAACCGTAATGATTTTACAAAATATGGTTAACCAGTAATAATTGAAAATCATTTCTCATTTAAAACATATTGGAGTTCAGGGCACAAACTCGCCCACAAACCCATTACAAAGATATTCATTACTCAGTGCAAATATAACAATAGGAGAACTCACAGCCCACGAGTCTTACGATATTGAATCCCACAATTAAGATTTCATACAAAACAATTTTTCCATCTCAGATATGGTTCTGGGTTCACCAAAATCTTAGAATACGAATATAAGGCCTCACGCTTAACAAAAGTTAAACAATTATTCTAAAACAGTTATCCGAACAGTAAATATGATATCTCTGAAATATGAGAGTCCTATAATGGCAATATAAAGAATAATACAACACCAATACCACAAGAGGCCTACAGGATTCATGCCTCTGGTTGCTCCCCTTGGCCTCTAGTCAAAATAGAGGTCTCGCCTGAAAAATATTTACAACGACGGGGTGAGACACAAAGTTTCAGTAACCAAAATCAATTTATAAAATATGTAGGAAAGGATTGTAAGTCAGAGAAGCAGGTTTAACTAACATAATAATAATAATAATAAAACTTCATATAACAATATCAACAATTTTAACCATCCCCACTCATCCATCCTGCTCCTCCTTATAATTTCTGGACGTACAGCCTATTAGTGCTAGTATACCCAACCAAATGTTAGCTAGTCACATCAAGAATATTGCCCCCTCCCATGCCACCACCAATATATCGTAACAGGGAGATGTCTACCCAAAACACTCAACTCAAAATCCGGGCCAGGAATGAGAGACTGATGGGCACACAATTTCACCATATCTCTTCTACACAACCCAACAAATCTCATAATATAAAAACAATATATCCATATAATTCTTGAAACATTTACAAATTATCATACGTAATGCAACATTCCATCTCAAACATCATAACCATCACAACAATAATAATTTTAATAATATCTATGCTCATATATATAAGTTGGAAAATACACTACTTCACAGAACTAGATTCAGTGTGTGTTTGGATTAGCTTTTTTTAATAGCTTTTACGACTTACGAGATAAGTGTGTGAGAGGAGTTTTATCTCGGGTTGCGCAAACCATGGTTTGAAACCATGGTTTGGACACTTGCCAAACACACACATATTCAAACATACACATAACCTTTCAAAACACATACAAGTAGTATAGATGAAAGATTTAGAAAACACTTTACAGTCTAAAACAAGCATATAAAATAAATTAACCCCGGTTACCTCAATTCCAAGCTTAACCTTAACTTGAGTACCAAACACGAACAATCACCAATCCCAAAAAAACTCTACATTATCAATTTAAGTAACAATTAACCCAAACAAATAATTTACACAATTCATCTCCAATTTTCCTCTACAACTAATATTCTTAAATATTCTAACTTCCTTAAAAATCCTTAAACAACATTTATACCATTATCTCTCGTCAACCACTTAATTTTTTAAATTAAAGTTTCACCTTTAACCTATCTATTATTATAAAATCATCAATATCAACCTCCTAGAATAATTAAATCTCTTTTTCTAATTTATATGAATATAATCTAATTATTAAACAATATTTGAAACTCCCACATAATTAAAATCATATAAAAATCTAATTCTTAATATCAAATTATAATTTATAATTTCTTATACAACAAAATTTACCAAACTAAACTGATTAGAATTTCAATAATATCTCCAACAAACCAAATAAATTATTTAATCCAAATTTAATCGGATAAAAAGCCTAATATAGAATTATTCATAGATTAATTATATAGAAAACTCATTATAAAATTATATATCAACTAAATAATAAAAGTAACTCGATTAAAATTAACTATTAAGCATCCTCTATATTCCTATAGCCTTATATTAACAAAACTTAAATTTGTCCAAAATCCTAATCTTAAAATTTTCTCTAATCAATACAAAATTACTATAAAAAAAAAAGAAAATTATTTAAAACATTTTCATAAAAGAAGTTTTGTGATCAGAAAAAAATTTAAATATCTTATTAATCTCTAAATATATAAAAATATTTCTATCAATATCACACCATACACCTTCTACATAATTACTCCACACAGACGATCTGTGTGAGGTAAGAAGGGAGAAGGGGTATTTGTAATACCCTCCTCCTCCAATGACAACAATTTAATAAGTGCCTCCGTCATTTTTCAACTGTGGGGCAAATTGGTGCCCACAGTTATATACATACATATATATTTTTTCTATATTATTTTTTATTTACTCCCTTATTTTTTTAATCTTAATTTATATACACACATATATTTATATAATTTTATTATTATTATTTTTTTCAGATCACTACTAAATTCACAATTATCTCTAAATTATAATTATATTCTATAAATAAAAATCAGGATGTTATAGATATTCTCTCTGATCCTTAATATAAGATATATTTAGAGAGTTAATTTTGGTCTTAAATATAAAACATAGTTTTAATATTTGTCAATTTTTTCTTAATTTATTCTTATTGATATTCCCTCAACAATAATCAAAGAGGTAAGGGAACGAGGAAATTAAGGAAGATTATTATGATGTTTTAGAAAATATATATTATATTAACTAACTTAATTGACTTCCTTAATATAATCAAATTAGGTAAATAAATCTTATATCAAGGATAGTGGGAGTATATCATTTAAAGGAGAATAATTTTCCCCACATGATTTTTTTAACAACAGTGTTTGAATTTGAAATTTTATTTTGAAAGAGCATCAATGTTTTCAGTCTAAAGCCGTTGCTTTTTTTAAAAAATTCTTGCATGTAATATTCACCAAATACTAAAAAGTAATTATATATGACATAAATTTTTGATAAAAATATTATACATGACATGAATAAATCTACTCCATCCGATTCTAAATATAAAACATAATTGATTTTTTTTGGAGAGATTAAGGAAGTTAAATAAGTTACCTAATCATATTATATATTGTGTATCATTAGATTATATATATCAGTTTATAAGTTGGGAAAATAGTTTGAAGAAAAAATGATAAATATAAATACTTTTAAGTAATTTAATTATTTTTTTTAATATTTCTAAAAAATCAATTCTATCTTATATTTAATACCAAAGGAGTGTATAATAAGATGTTTTACTTATATGATTTAATTGAAATTTGCGCGTAAAATCAAAATAGATAAAAGTGAAAATTAATTTTGCAAAATTTGAACTTATTTTAAATTTGCTTAGTTGATATCTGGAGTTGGGATATTATTTCGTGGTTGGCAATGATAATAATAAATCCAGGAGACTCATTGTATATAGTCTGCACATTTTGAATTATTCTCGGGGGAGGGAGAGGAGAGGGACCATTCATGCGTTGTTCTCTCGTAGGCAAAGGCTCAAAATAGCTCCAAGAGATCCCGAAATGGGCTGCTAATTCTGGAAGGAGAAGAGTGTGTAATTGCTGTAGATTTGTTGTCCAAACGCCAGAAGAAACACGAGATTCCGAGAGCCCAAAATAGTCAAATGCAAAAACGCAAACGTGCCTACTAATTTCAGAGCGCAGATGCTTCATCTGTTGCCATTTTCTTCTCTTTCTAACAAGGAAAGAAATAAGAGAAGTAAATCGATCTCGTTCTCAAAGCCCTCTCGTCTTTCTTCGCCGTCGAGGGATGGAGGACGGAGGAGCTTTCTGAAGAGAAAATTTGGGCTCCTTTTCTCTGGGAGGAAAAGAAAATTGCAAATCCAGCGTTTAGGGTTTTTGGATTTATTTTGTTTTGCTTTCCTTCCACTGAAAGAGGAATGAAGAATTATAAGGATCAATCAGAGAAGCATGAGAAAAATAGTGCAAATGGAATAGTGGCTGTGGGAATAGACAGAGATCACAAGGGTAGTCAAAATGCACTCAAATGGGCAACTGAACATCTCCTCGCGAGAGGCTCAACCCTAGTTCTCATCCATGTCGTTGTTAAGGGAACGTCTCAAGGTTCATGTCAGTATACCTTGTTCCCTGCGTACAATACCCAAAAGTAGCCTTCAAGAAACATTATGTTATGACATAGTAATAGGAGAAATGCCTCCTAACTTGGCTACCAATGGCTACAAGATTAATTGACCTCTCACTCTTGCTGAGTGCTGTGCAGGGTCACTGGCAAATAGTATTGTGGACAAGGTTTCATTGCCACACAAAGACTCTGATGGTCGCACCGACGAGATTTTTCACCCATGTCATGTCTTTTGTGCACGGAAAGGCGTAGGTTTTACCTTTTTTTTTTTGTCTTCCCCGAGAAAATAATCTGAAAATTTTTCACCAGCAAAATTACCCAAGTTTAAAGAATTCAAATTTTAGCAATGATTTCCATTGACACTTAGATGCAACTTTTAAGCATTTTACTATGTCCTTTTGATCTTTTTCCCCCAACCATCTTCTATGGTGGGGAATTGGGTGATGGTCTACAGATACAATGCAAGGATGTCATACTAGAAGATACAGATGTAGCGAGAGCTTTGATTGAATATGCTTTTCGCACAGCTATTGAGCATCTAGTTCTTGGCGCTTCAAATAAAACTGGCTTCTTGAGGTGTGTATCTCTCTTGCTGAGTCACATGGTTGTACCTTAGCATCTTTGCGAATTATCAATGGACTAAATACCAAATAACATTGGATGAATTCAAGCAAACTTGACCAACAATCAAGCTTCAAATGAGAAAGGAAAGAAAACTTCCCATACAGTTATGCCATGTTCCATATAATTTCATTTTATCAATTTAACTTGATATGGTTTGTAACACTAAGAAATGTTAACATTAATTTGACCTCAACTGCTTCCTTTTAAGTTGAAAATATGGTTTAGGATTCAGTAGTGTTAGTAAGATTTTATGTTTCTGGCATGCGTATATGAATGGATGCATATCAATTCCCAAACTATTTTTTTTTATTGTTATCAGAAGATTCAAGCTAGCTGATATTCCAGGAACGGTGGCAAAAGGGGCACCAGATTTCTGTTCTGTCTATGTTGTTGCTAAAGAAAAGATTCAAACAATGCGATCAGCTTCTCGTCCTGCTCCAGCCATGTCCCCTTCCAGCAAGCATATTCAAGCAAACGCCAAGTCAAAACTATCAGAGACAAATATGCCTTTAAATAATCATGGTATGAGATATTGGATTCATTTCTTCATGAACCACACACACGCACACTGGTACATATTGCATGTGTTTCGCTCACTGAGAGATGTGGTTTCTCTCAGCACATGAAAAACGATCCACTGGTGCACAAAGTACATTAAAGGATGAAAGTGAATCCCTCAGGTCAGTGGCAGTTCATACTCATCAAATTCCTTCAAGATTATTCATTTTGTTCTTGGCGTGGTTAAATAGCATGTGCTCGTCAACTGAAAGGTGAAATGTATTTGCTATTAATATCAGGTCAGCATTAACCAGGAGAAATTTGAATGGCCATTCACATGGGGAAAATACCTTTCCAGGTACTGGCATATCCTTTGTAAGCTCTGAAAGGCCAAGTCCATACCATATATTCTGTTTGTTATGTGATAGCTCTGATTCAGGGATGTCCAACCATGGAGTACCATTTAGCTCAGAGGTAGATGAGAAAGATAGCTTTGGGTCATTGCAGTATCGAAAGGGGTCTATGGATATTAGCTCTCCTCTGGAATCCTTCTCATCAGATAGTGATGGACTTTTGACATCACATGCCACGGTATGGAAGATTGGGCAATGTGCATTCTACTTCCTGTACTGCCCATGCAGTGTGTATTTATTTATCAGTTGTTCCTGCTACTCATCTTGCAGCCTTTATGAATATTACCATTAAACTTCCTTTTCACATACTTTAATAGATCATGTTTCAGTCAATCCTAACGATCAAATGGTTATAGAGGCCTTTCCCTGATTGATGCATGGGTATATGTTGTGATAAAATTATAGGATGATGGTATAGAGGCTGAAATAAGGAGACTAAAATTGGAGCTTAAGAGAACATTGGAAATGTATAGCGCTGCCTGTAAAGAAGCGCTCCTAGCCCAGCAGAAGGTACAAATTAGTTTTTTATTTACATATGCATAAACACATGAGGATTTGACGCTTTGTGTCACAGACAATGGAACTCCAACAATGGAAAAGGGGGGAAGAAAGGAGATTGGAAGAGGCAAGGCTTGCTGAGGAAGCTGCATTTACAGTTGCAGAAAAGGAGATGGCCAGAAGCAAAGCAGCCAAGGAGGCTGCTGAAGCACGAAAGAGGATTGCAGAACTGAAAACACAAAAGAGGATTGCTGCAGAAGTGGAAGCACTGAAAGAATCAGAAGAGAATGCAGAAGCACTCGGTGCTTTAACAAACACAGGCATCAGTTATAGAAAGTATTCAATCGAGGAGATTGAAGCTGCGACAGAGTACTTTTCAAATTCATTAAAGATTGGAGAAGGGGGTTATGGCCCGGTGTATAGGTGCCATCTAGACGGTACACCTGTGGCAGTGAAGGCTCTACGTCCTGATGCAGCACAAGGGAGGTCACAGTTTCAACGAGAGGTAATCAGTGAAACACATGAAACAAAACTGCGTCTATTGGCAATATAGTTAACTTGCTGATATATTGTTACAGGTTGAGGTACTGAGCGGCATAAGGCATCCAAACATGGTTCTCCTCCTGGGAGCATGTCCAGAATATGGCTGCCTTGTCTATGAGTACATGACCAACGGAAGCTTAGAAGATCGCCTCTTTTGTCGTGGAAACACTCGCCCTCTTCCTTGGCAGCTCAGGTTCAAAATTGCAGCCGGAATAGTCACTGGCTGCTTGTTTCTGCACCAGAGAAAACCAGAGCCTCTGGTGCATAGGGACTTGAAACCAGCTAACATCCTGCTTGACAGCAACTACATCGCCAAGATCAGTGATGTAGGCTTAGCCAGGCTAATTCCACCATCTTCGATTGACAGTGTGACACAATATCAAATGACATCCGCTGCTGGAACTTTCTGCTATATAGATCCAGAGTACCAACAGACAGGATTGGTTGGGGTGAAATCTGATGTATACTCCCTTGGGATTGTTTTTCTGCAAATTTTAACAGCTCGCCCACCCATGGGTTTGACCCATCAGGTTGAGAGAGCCATTGAGAAAGGGACATTTGCTCAGATAATGGATCCAACAGTGCCTGATTGGCCCGTAGAGGAGGCCTTGAGCCTGGCAACTTTGGCACTTAAGTGTTCCCAGTTAAGGCGAAAAGATCGACCTGACCTTGCCAAGGTTGTCTTACCTGAACTGAACAGATTGAAAAATCTTGCTTCAAATACTAGTTAGATTTCACCCTCAAGTGGTTCTGTAACTATATTCAGTCATAACAATGTCTCTGTACAGCATCTGGTAAGCTCCATTTTTTCTCAATTCCCCTTTGCAGCATAAAGATTGTTTTGACTGTTGCAGAATGGAGCTGGCCCTCCTCTGGGGTGAGCGTGAGAAACAACTCATGATCAGTTTGAACAATAAACACACAATCCCGTGGAGAGAAGTAAAAGAAAAGAGAGAGAGAGAGAATTTTTCAACCGGATTGAGCTCCAGGACGTAGCATAAACTACATCTGTAAATTCATGCGGTAGCATTCTTTTAGCAGGACCACTTCAGGGTTTTTCAGGGTCTCAAATAAGCCCTCACCATTGATATGAATTTTTCTGTGACTCAAATAATCATAAAAGGTTGTGCTAAGGGTTTTTCGATTTGGTAAATGAATCCTTCTTTCAATAATCACTTAGACATTACTGTTTTTTAAAGGAGCCACTGCAACACTACACAACACAAAAGTCGAGTCTAATTATTTTGTTGGCAAACATTAAATTAAAGCTAAATGCAGCTAGAACTGACATGAAATCTCTACCGCCGGATATAATGCTAAATTAAAGCTAAGTGGACCATACGTGAGGACAAAAGGATCGAGTGCTTCTCCATTTATAGCCAAGTTACAATTGAAAGAGATGAAACTCTTCATGCTCTCTTTTGCAGCATGCAATGAAAAATGTAAATTTAAAAGTGAAATTTTAATGACTCAGGAAAAGGAGGAAAAACAAATGAAAGAGAATGAATGCTTAAGCACTGCTTCTAGGGACAGATTATTTCTCTTCGAGACGAAAGGAGATCGCACACTAATTAAATGGGAATTTATTAAAAAAAAACAGTGAGCAAGGTTAACTTAAAAGTTTAAAATATACGATTATATATATAAGATAATCTGAGGACATTCTGAATCAAAACAAATAGTAATATAGATAGAGCGTTATTATTTTGGGCATTATGGTGAGTTCTCATTGTTGGCATAACAAACCAAATCACGATCTGCTAATGAACCATTCCAACGCCTCTTTTGTCATTTTCACGAGTTTCCAATGCCAAACTTTTATAGCAAGAGGTGCAGCTACAAGATCTAATCCCATTACAAAATATTATAACCTGTGTCCATTTTGAAGCTTGTATAGTACAACAGTTGTGAACTAAATGTCCTCTGCATCCTTTGAGAAGTCTGGCTCTTCAGGCTTTTGTAACTTAGGCATCTCAATATCCATCATCCTCAGAGCTCCTCTTCTTGATATGGCTATAGGTTCACTCAGTGAACTATCACTAGAATTCACAAACCTAAAAACTTGCTGGCTATGTCCCATTTCATCAAAATCAAATGATTGATCTTTCCCCAAACTCATTGCCACCATTCTGTTCTTGTACCTTCTCCAAGAAGCCTGAATGAAGCAGGCTGCCCATGTCCTCCAATGGTACGAGTAGAATCGGAAGGTATGCTGAAGCTTCTTGCTGTGAAAACGACGAAACTGATTCGCCACAAACTTGAGATCTTCAGCTTTCAGTGCAAAGGCCTCTACTTGCACAAGGGCTTTCACTGTTCTTGTAGAAGCGGGCAAATTGAGAGTGGTGGTTGTTGGAAGCAATGCCCATGATAGTAACTCTCCTCCACAGAAATCACCTGGTTTCATTACATTAGAGTTGAAGAAACCTGTCCTTCCTCCATCTGTGGTTGAGCTTTCAAGTTTTCCTCTTATTATGAAAAGCATCTCTGTGACTGGATCTCCTTCTCGAACAACATAACTGCCTTGAGAACTCAAGAACAATACCGATCTCTCACATATTGCTTCCTGTAGCTGATCATCCATTTGTGAGAAAAACGGGACCTGCAAATTTAGTTTTAGTTTTATATGAGTGGCTACTAACTTGTTGGATATAGTTAAAGAAAAGATTTTGATATCAGAAACAAGCATACTTATCCTTATTATAACTTCAGTTTAACCAAATCTCACATACTAAGAAATGGAAGTTAAGACATTTCATGTGTCTTAAATTGATCAACTTTTTCAAATTTACCTTCATTTAATAATTGAATATTTAAAAAATAGATGCTATTAGTACATTTTCTCTCATCTATACAATAGAGGTAAAATTGGAAAATAGTCATTAATAACTCTTAAGATAGATTTATATTTAGGACCAAAATTTTTTGACAAATTGAACTTATAATAAGGATTAGAGTGGTATTTATTGTTGGGAGCAAAGAACTCACACGTCGAATAAGATCTAAGCAAAGGTAACATTGAATATCTCTACGTAGGTCTTTGGGAAGGCCTCGCAAGATAGATTCCTCATTGGTTCCTTGAGTTGCAAGCCATTTGTATTGAAGAAATCTTCGAACACGTTCTCTCAAATGTTGTGGAAGTTGGCGATGTTCCATCCATTCTTCAGTATCACGTCCCTTGAGTCTCCATTCCTCAACTTTCACAGTAATGGATTGCAAATATTGCTGCACTCATTTTTTTTTTTTTTTGGCAATACACAGGACATGTTATGTAACTAGTTTGTGGTCATGGTTCAAGTGTCAAAATGTTTGATTTTTATAATACCTGCATGTTTCCAATCAAGTGGGCAAACAATACTAAACCAACGGTACATACGAGTATTGAAAATGTAGTTTCCCCAATGAACGTGGTCGTCGTCAAATTTTGGCCATAGCAGCTGATAAGTTCAGAAATGGAGGATTAGTAATATTCAGCTTAGACAAAGATGAAGACAAGCCTTATTCTATTAGGTGGAGTTGACGTATGAAATAAATGCAACCAAATCTTTAAATATTACCTCAAGTTCTGCAAGCCCCACCACAGACAATAGGCATACTTCGGAACAAACTGTATGGAACTAACGTTATAGCTAACTGCTGGTGCAAAAATGCCGAACTTAAAACCATTGCTGTTTGATGGATTGCAGTTGCTAAACACAGAAGTAGAGTTGACCCACTTTATGCGATCATCATCGTTTGAAGTTCTGCAATTCAAGTACTTAAGAGCACATTGACTTTCACTTTTGCATTCAGTATTCCAACAAGTAACATTCCTTTCAAACGAAAACAAATACCATAATGCTCCTAACACCTACAACCACATTAGTTTTTTGTACTTGCGTCAAAAATGTAACTTTCTCAGGGATTTATAAATCCATGCAAGTGAAGTTAATTTACATACATGGCTAGCCAACATGTAAAGTAAAAGATTATAAGCAGCTCCTGCCCAAGCTGTCTTTGTAAGAATCCCAGACGCTTTGATAATCTGAGACCTTAATGGGAAAATCAAATAAAATCTGGGAAAATATTGAAGCAGAATGATCAGTACAAGAGCATCGCTGGGCTGATCTCCATGGGAGCTTCTAATAAGCCAAATCAGGATCTGCCATTGAAGAAGAAATGCCAGCTATGAAATTTCACATCTCTTTCTGTCATCTTCACAAGTTTCCAGAGATAATCAACAAAGTCCAACCAAATCTAATTCGATAGTTCTAATTAACCACGTAGAACAAAAAAAAAAAAAATCAAGTTTTGATACCTGAGGAAGGGGCGGTGTGGCTACAATATCTATGATGAATTCTGATCTCAAATACCTCTTGGCAATCAACCATGGGTCCAGAACTAGCTCACCTCTGCCAAAAACCCTTGAATTTGGGTGTACATAAGCTGTTCTGAACTTGATGAGCATGTTGAGCAGATAGAAAATATCAGATAATGTACGGAGACACGTCAGAACAATTGCTAAACTCGAATCAGTAGTCATACATGATGAGAGTCCATCATTTTCAGATATGGCCACGTAGAAAAACAGAGGATCAATAAAGAGGGCTAGTAAGCAAGAACCGAGGAAAAGTCGGTTCCACCGAAAATATGCGTCACTTCCAGGATCAAAAATCATCATCGTCTTCTTCTTCCTCTGTTCATGTTTTTCTGGGAATATCATATGCTTTACAGGTGAAGGAGTTTTTCGTTTGACTCTGTAGTTATCATCAATCCTGGTTTGGCCTTCCGGGTGTATTGTTGCCTTTGACTTGGAACGCTCTTGGTTCTGTTCACTATAGTTGGAAAACCTGCAAATATTTCACTTTTCTAAGCAAAACGATGAGAGGTGATCGTGGGAATAGAGGAAACAAGAGGATATGGAAGAGAATTTACCCAAGTGACTTGTCTCTTTTGAACTTCATTACGAGTGTGAACTCAAGACAGGCTGAGAGAGAAACTAGTGGTACAGTTTAAGAGATGAACAAAACATGCTGTATGATTTCCGACGGAGGATATGAAGACAAATCAAAGCCCAAATTTACTGACTTTAGAAAGAAGCGAAGAATCAGAGAGGTGGATTTGACTTCCTCGGAGAGATAAGCAAACGGAATACGAAACCAGATAACCAAAATATATGTATAATATGTTATCGGAAATATAAAAGTACGTGAGGATTAGGAAGATATGAACAATGACAAATTCAAAGTTATATAGAATAATAGATGTGATGAAGTCAAAACGGTTGCTTGCAAAATAAGGTTTCGCTAGTACACCCCCCTCTTATTAACTACGCATTTTTCAGAGTCTATATTGGGTATAATACATTTGCTCTGGGTAGTTTATATCTGGGCGAACTTACTGGCAAAAAAAAAAAAAAAAATCTGGGCGAACTTAAGTAGTAAAGGTGCAACTGAGCCAATTTTCTTCTTGTTCTGATGTTTTTATATTGATTAGTGATTTGTGATGATATAGGCCCAAGAATCAAATATTTGTACAACAAACTAGATACTACCTTTGAACCTATTTAGACCCAGTTGATTTTTTATTTTTTTTAGAGATTATGAGAGTTAAATAAATTACTTAATCATATCATATATTATATATAATTATATTATGTGTCAATTTATAAGAAAATTAAATTAGTTTGAAGAAATAAGATAAATAAAAGTCGTTTCATTAGTTTTCTCAATCTTTCTAAAACATTTAATTGGATCTTACATTTAAGACCAGAGAGAGAGATAGAATATGATATGAAATTAGTGTGACCTCTGTGAAGTTCAAGTTGAATATAAAGTGAATCTTATTTACAAGAGGAAGCCAAAATTTGTAAAACGGGTCAAGCACTTTCTTGCCAGAAAGTTGACCCCTATATATGGCTTGTTCTTATAAAAGCCTGTTAAAAACACAGGCGGAGAGACAAACTCAACACTTGCCAACGATTTTTTTCCCCCTTTTTTTGGTTGCCTAGCAGATATTTTAGGTACAAACCTCTCTTATTGCAAGAGAAACTAATATCTTTAATCCATTTTAAAGCTCGTATAGTCATTTTGAACTAATCATCCTCTGCTTCCACCGAGAAGTCTGGATCTTCAGGCTTCTGCAAGTTAGGCATCTCAAGATCCTTGATCCTCTGAGCTCCTCTCCTTGTGTCTGCAGAAAATCTTGAAGCAAGTATGGTGACACCTAATGAATTTGCACTTGAACTCACAGCACTAGGCTGCTCCTCCTCTTCATGTCTCATTACATCATTAATGTGTTCATCATAAGTAAATGATTGGCATTCCTTCAAACTAAGGCTCTCCGCGAGCTTCCCCTTCTTGAACCTTCTCCAAGCAGCTTGAATGAAGCAGGCTGCCCATGTCCTCCAATGGTGAGAGGAGAAACGGAATGTATGTTGCAGCTTCTTGCTGTGAAGACGGCGAAACTGATTCGCAACAAACTTAAGATCCTCAGCTCTTAATGCAAAGGCTTCCACTTCCCCGAGGGCTTTCACTGTTCTAGTAGAAGAAGCCAAATTGGAAGTAGATTTTGGAAGTAAAGCCCATGCTAGTAGCTCTTCTCCACAGAAATCACCAGGTCTTAATGTAATTGAGTTGAAGAAACCTGTTCTGCCTCCATTTGTAGTTGAGCTTTCAAGTTTTCCTCTTATGATGAAAAGCATCTCGGTGATTGGATCGCCTTCCCGGACAATGTAAGTGCCTTGAGTACTCAAGGATGAAACCAATCTCTCACATATTGCATCAAGTAACAGATCATCCATTTGTGAGAAAAAAGGGACCTGCAAATTTTGGGCAAAGACATTGCCAAAGCTATTAGCTATAGTTGAAGTAATCGTTTCTATTCCTGTAGTTAACGGCAGGATTTGTATTCTTGAAAATAAAAACATGCAGATCATGCCATGTGAGTTATTAAAGAAAACTTGATGCAAAGAATATGATGGTTTGTTGTTAATAGGAAACTCACACGTCGAACAAGGTCTAAGCAAAGGTGGCGTTGGATGTCTCTACGCAAATCTATGGGAAGGCCTCGCAAGATAGCTTCTTCATCAACTCCTCGAGTTGCGAGCCACTTGTATTGAACAAATCTTCGAACACGTTCTCTTAGATTTTGTGGGAGTTGACGATGTTTCATCCATTCTTCAGTATCACGTCGCTTGAGCCTCCATTCCTCAAGCCTCACAGTGAGAGATTGCAGATATGTCTGCATTGAGTCTTGTCATCAGCCATTTAAATACATCTGAATGACATGTTACGTAGCAAGTTCTTGTTTGGTTCTTCTAAAATGTGACAAACTGATAGACTGAGAATTTCAAGAATTGTGCTTAAGAAGACATAAGGTGATTAAGGTTAGTACTATAATATTGGAAGTCCTATGTACCTGCATGTTCCCAATTAAGTGGGCAAACAAAACTAAACCCAGGATAGCTATAAGTATGGCAAATGTAGTTTCCCCAATGAATGTGCTTGTACTCAAAGTCTGGCCATAGGAACTGCAAAATTCAGATGTTAGCAAATAAGAAGTCAGCGAAGGATATGTATGAAATTAAGTTATGATATTCAAATTATTTTACATCAAAATTTTCATCCTTTTTGCTGATATCAGGAAGATTTCAACTTCAGATACTATCCTCACCCCACCCTGTTCGTTACCACTTGAGCTAATCTCAAATAAGTCTCTATAAATAAAAAGAGACATATTATAATAGTATTCAGAGCACAGAAATATCACAGCTAGAATCAAACCTCAAGTTTTGCAGGCCCCACCATAGACAATAGAGATACTTCTCTAAAAACTGTGAGGAAACAACATTGTTTACAACTGCAGGTCCGAAAATGCCATACTTGAAACTGATGCTATTACTTGGATTGCAGTTATCAAACACAGAAGTAGTTTGTACCCACTTCATGCGATCACCATTGTTTAAACTGTTGCAATCCAAGTATTGAAGAACACATTTCATGGGGGAAGTTTCATTCTTGCAATGTGATTTCCAACATGTAGCATTCCTTTCAATTGACAACAAGTACCATGATGCCCCCAACACCTACAACAACAGTAGTTGTAAATTTGTGAGGAGAGAATAATAATAACTTGGGAATTATAAAAATCATTGGGTGAAGTTAACTAATATACATGGCTAGCCAACATGTAGAGTAAAAGATTATAGGCAGCTCCAGCCCAAGCTGTCCTTGTGACTACACCAGTGGCTTTGATAATCTGAGAACTTAAGGGGAAAATCAAATATAATCTGGGAACATATTGAAGCAGAACAATCAGTACAAGAGCATTGTTGGTGTGATCAGCATGAGAGCTTCTAATTGCAGGCATCATAAACCAAATCATGATCTGCCATTCAAAAAACACCAACAATATCATTTAACATCAGTTCCTGTCATTCCCACAAGTTTCTCAGAGACAAAACACAGATACACACAACAGAAACCAGCAAAGAGGTTAGAGTATCAATAAGTAAACAAATCTAATCCAGAGATTCTAATCGATCACCAAAAGATCTATATATAAATAGTGGATGTTAAGTTCTGATACCTGAGGAAGAGGTAGTGTAGCTATAAGATCTATGAAGAATTTTGACCCTATATACCGTGTTGCAATCAACCTTAGATCCATGACTAACTCACCCCTTCCAAAAATCCTTGAACTTGGTGATACATAAGCTGTTCTGAACTTTATGAGCATGTTCAGCAGATAGAAAATATCAGCCAATGTTCGGAAACATGTAACTACAATTCCAATACTCAAATCAGTAGCCATACACGCTGACTTTTCATCATTTGCCACCGAAGGCAGGTAGAAAAACAGTGGGTCAACAAATAGAGCCACAATGCAAGAACAGAGGAAAACCCTGTTCCACTGCAAATATACGTCACTTCCAGGATCAAGGATTCTCTTCATCCATGGTTCATGGTTTTCTGGGAATACCTTGAACTTTCCAAGAGAAGGAATTTTTAGTTTAATTTTGTTCTTATCACCGCTCACAAGTTTCCCTTCAGAGTTTACGGCTGCGTGTACCTTGTATACTGACAATGGCTTTTCCAAAGAAAGCTCTAGTTTCTGTTTACCATCATCATAAAACCTGCAAATTTTAAAACCTGCTAAGCAAAACGATGCAATCTTATAATGGGAATGGGGAAACAAAACAGAGTATTTACCTTACTAGCTTCTCATTTTTTAGCTTCATTGTGGACGAACTCATGTCGTATGCTGACGAGAAATCAGTACTCGCAAGAACCTTCTAGCAGCATAATGATAGTTCGTGAGAAGACCGTTTTCAAATGCTCCCGTTTTTTCTGCTCAACGTAATTTCCAGACTTTAGAAAGGAGCGAATCGAAGAGATTTTCATCGAATAACGAAAAACGATATTATTATGGTCAGAAATTAGCTTTGGTACCATATGGGCCTGACTTTCTTGTAGCAGCAAAGAAATCGACAAAACGGCCTCCCAGTAACACACAGCTCAGATAGTGAGCCATATTCATATTATAATGCGTATTGGAAACATAACAATTAGTGAGGAACGAGAGAACCTTTACATGCTATATATTTATATATATAAAATAAATGGTCGGGCTTTCTTTGAAAAATTTTCCGGCCCGAATATTCATATTTGGATTGAAGACAAGAATAATAGCAGCTAATCATGGATTTTTCTTTCGTTGATTTTGGCAAGAAAAAGATATACATTTTCAGAATCTATATTATATTACGTTTGGCCTAGCTAGTTTTATTATTTTATTTGGAGGGACAAGGATACCCTCCCCGCACGCACGCACGCCAAGTCAAAAGTATCCCTCACAAAGCGACGACGGCAAGAATCTTGCATATAGAAGCATCTTTCCCTTTAAAACAAAAAAACAAATATTGCTGTCATTTAAACTCTAATAGTAATAACATGATTTTCAGTTGTTACCTAAAAGGATAAAAAATATTGATTTCTCCATGCCAGGGAATTATCGGAAATAAATTCAATGTGCTTGAGAAATAGTTTAACTTGTTGATATTATTGGTTTAGTAGCTTGATATTCAACTTCTAAGCATATTTGTCCTTTCCTAGAACCCTCAGCGTTCATCAAGGACATGGACTAATCTGAAGGTGAAACGGAAGAAAGAAAGCAGCTAAAAGAATGAAATTTTATTTATCTTATATTTGGATGGAGAAAAAATTAGGGGGGGGAGAATATTCAGAGGAAAAAGTCTCAAAAATAATAAATTGTTTACTATTTTTAGAAGTTTTTCCCCCATAATATTCCCTCCCCTCTTTCCCCTTCACTTATCTCTCCATTGAAACAAACATAGAGATTAGACAGGTCAGACTTTGCATTTTTTTTTCCGATACAGTCAGACCTTGTATAATGTGACTTGGAATTAGTAGAAATTATTAGATGTTATAATCAAGTTTATTAAACCTAGACTGGCACTAAATCGGTCAAGGTTGGATTAGAAGTCAGTAGGTCATATCAGAGTCAAATTGGAACTAACCTGAGGTCCAACCGACAAAAAAGTGAAAATTTTAAGGCTCTTAATATAAAATTCTAAAGAAAAAAAATCAAATTAAATTTAAAAAAAAAATAGTGAACCGATGTAGTGGTTAACCCGCCCGATTATGTGCCCAATTTGTAGGTTTATGGATTGAACCAGCAGCCCGGATTTAATAACCCTGGCTGTAATCCAAAAGTAGTAAAAAAAATTGGGTGATATAATTTGGTTAAATTGGAGGTGAATGGTGCCATGATGGGAGCGAGAAACCAGACGTTAACGTTGGGAGTGAAGAAACAATTGCAGATTTAAGGAAGACAAATGAAGGCAAATTTGAGGGAGGAGAGAGAGAGGGAAGATCCGGACTGATTCCAACTTATGTGTATGATAACAACTTAGCGTCCAAATCAATCAACGCCTGTAAAACGACTTCTATGTGTAGACGTGCCAACAACTGTACATCAATAGATTTTATATTTTTTATTCTTATGGGCCCTAAATTATAACATACTAATTTTCATCGTTGCCTGTGAGTTGCGACGCGCACGTCTAGTGACAAAAATTCAGAGGGAGAAGTGTACAAGATACTTCAATTTCCTCTCCCCATCCAGCAAGTCCCATCTTTTCTCCTCTCAATTTTACTTCTATTTTCTTCTCCGAAGTCCGAACACGTCGATTGCAAAATTAAAAAGTGTATCACGTTAATGATATAGACACACACACAAGAACATACATAACTTCTTATGATTTGCTAAACTTCAATGTGATTCAACCATACGTAAACACGTTAACTTCTTGGCCTACAGACGGTCTTCTGACACTCCAGTAAAGATTATTATTCAATGTACGGTAGAATCTTATGTTTAATCAACACTTTCATGTATTGCTTTCCAATAGAGCGCTGCCAAGTAAAGAGCACGCATCATAATTTCATACTTGACGCTAAACCCAGGAACCGAATCACAAATTTTACATATCAAACTCTACCATCAACGTTTATATTTTTGGCCGAATGTACTATCGATGGGATATTTTTAAAAAAACAAAAAACAAGACAGCCTGCTTTGACGTAAAGGGTAACATGCGTCATTGGATAAATGAAATAAATACAAAACACATCTACATGACAGTTATACGACTCCCTGTACTGAAACGAAGGGTGTAAAATAAAAAGAACAAATTGTGAGTGAATGAAAAAAAAATACGGGCAACCCATTCCATTTACTAGAAAAATGGGTTTTAACTAGAAGCAATAGTAGACGAGACGGGGTATGCCGACGTTTCACATGTTGGCTGCGTGAGGAAAGCAAAGCAACCAATAACATTCACGGCCATCGTCAATCACCCATCGGATGCAACTAATGCAGGTTCATGCAGAAAAGAGCTTACAATATTCTGCCCTCCGCAAAGTTTGAGCTGACTTGCTTTTCGCTCAAAGTTTTAACTAGTGCAGGTTCAAGCAGATATCACAGTTTGCACACGTATTCTCTGCCACGGATTTGTAATCCCATGCATGGCTGACACGACTCTTAACATCTACCTTACATTCCTATACATGGCTGACACAACCCAAACATATATTCCTACCCCAACACAGCCAAGACAAGAAAACAAAGCATCATATTTCCTTCATCTTTACCTACCCGATCTAATCTAAGTTCATTTCATGGAAATACATATACTGTTAAGTTATTTGCCTAAACGATTGAGATCCAATAAAATTCAAACAAGGGTTCAAAATCAAGCTCAATATAATTAAGACCACATCCAGCAGGAAGAACCCAGGGCAGCTGCCAACCACATGATTTTCACGCTATTCAATCGGGGGAAACTTTTCAGAGCTAATGACATGATGAACAAAAATCATTTTCCTGTAACATTGAAATCCAGTAATACGGGAACAATGTTAGGTTCAATGAAATGTGGGGAAGGGACACAAGTAAAACCTCCTGCATACTAAATCTACTTCCCATGAAAATGACATGAGTTGCAAACAAACTAATCCAACTCCAAATGATTTGGGAAGAAGACATGCTTACACCCACGGTAATGAAAAGATGGAGTTATTTAAATTCTTTTAAATGGAGAGAATTGGGGTATAGGGCCACGCTGAATGCATCAAAACATTAACTGTTACGCCCATCTCTCATCTACGTCAAGAGATCCCCCCAACCCCCCCAAATCTCAATCTTCATAATCTAGATTTCAATGTCACATGTCAGGAAAAGAACCCACAAGCCCAACTTCTGTAGAACAGATTGAATACCTGCCACTGCCAGAAGCATTCGATGCAGGCCGTCAACCCCTTTTAAGTTAATAAAAAGAAATGCCAATAGAGTTTGAGGTGCGCAAATCACAAGTGAGGAGACTCAAACAGAAGCATGTAGCCGGATGGGACCCAAAACTATTCAAAATTGAAGATCCCAGAGAAGGGCAGCCAGGAACGATATCCCAGGGAATGCAGAAGCACAAAACCAATGAAGCAGAAGTACCAGAAGACACCTCAAAACAAAACAAGAAAAGCATAAATTTTAGCAAGATCTCAAACTCTTAACAATGCGATAGCAACTACCAGAAAAATACTCTATTACCTGTAATGGAACTACATGCGTCCTGCATAGAATAAAGAACACAAGCTGAGAAATCAAGAAAGTAACTAGTCCAATCCCAGAGTAGGATGTTCAGGGCATTGCCCATCTAAACAGACTTGAACAGCAGTGCAAGCACACTAGTTTAACAAAATTTCAACATCCACTTGAAAAACACATTGCCAAATCTTTAAAATCAACTTCTGCTTCGGCGTCGATCCCTTGCACCATTTCTGCATATTATTAAGCACCATATTATCAGTATGAATATAAAATGATGACCTTGAGTACAGTACTGACCACTTGTCAGCATATATAAAAAAGAAAACAATATGGCAAGAGGATTCCACAATACAAATCCTTGTAACCACTTCAATAGAAAAAAGAAAACAACCCACATAATCTTGACCTCATTTGTTGTCAACAGCTCTTAGACTTGGAGAGCAGAAAAGTGGGTAACATCAAGCATGGATAGGGAGGACGCATAGGATCAAACATTTGAAATTCGTCAGTAAGAATTAAAAACAATTAAAAACAAGCATTAATGATGTCAAATAATAAGCCATGTTAAATGTTCAATAATAACAAATCTGTGGGCTGTACAATTTAACATTCACCTAATTAGAAACTGGCAGTAAAAATATACATGATTATCCAACAAAACGGCACCCAATCTGAAGTTGGAAATTAAGTCCACAGAAATAGAAGCTTACCCATTAGCATACGGCAGCTCTTCACGTCCACGATAAGGAGGTGACTTGCTATAGCTGCGTCCACGAGGTGATAAACTGCGGCGCCTAGGAGACCTAGCACGAGGACTATAACTCCTGCTTCATATAAATACATAATGTCAAACAAAATGAAGAAATTAGAAAATTGCATATTTGGAGGAAAATACCTACATTTTCCCCCAAACAGTAACTATGAAACCAAGTCCAACTTGAGAAGACTAACAACAAGGATCTTAAGTCATATAGAATAGCAAAAATTGAAAACTAACAAGATTGAACTCACAGAATTACCAATATCAATTCTTTTATAATTTCCCAATGTTAATCACAATCATTGAGTCAAATTCATAAGAACTTCGCTAATATCATGGGAACTAAGGTTGAACGATATGAAAGAAACAAGAGGCTTCGGCTAGAACAATGCAAGGTTCCATTATCAAATAAAAACCAACACCACCTTGTGCTAGTCTGCACAAGTGCACATATTAAAGACTACGAGCTAGCAATCTAACCTTCGCCCATAACTTGGACTCCTGCGAAATCGTGGTGGGCTGCGGCTGCGGCTGCGGCGTCTTCCTGAACCACCACGCATGCGACATTCACGAGCAAAATGACCAGGCTCACCACACTCATAACACTTCAAATCAGAACCACCAGAACGACCACGACCACCTCCACGCCCACCACCTCCACCTCTGGAATTGTGGGAAAGCTCTACCCTCCAACCATTCTTACCTGCTCAGGGAAACAAAAAGGCTAAATGAGAAGAAATAACAAATACATAAATCCAAATATATAACCATTTATTCAAGAGAAAGAAAACAAACAACCACATCTACTTTGATTATAAGTCAATTCCAAAAAAAATATGGTAAGGTAACTTCCTAACACGCCGATTAATAGTAAGAAGCAGGTGGCATAAGTTAATTGAACACAGATATCACTCACATGCCCATGGGTATATCAGTCTATCAGAGCTCAAATTGCTCATAGAAATATGCATTTAGCACAGGCAGCACTCACATGTCCATAGATTAATTGCAGTAGCATACATCTCATAAAACAAACGCATTATGTAACAGATGTGTAGCTTTTCCATAACTCTCCAAACCAGTCCAATTCCTCAGTTCACATTCTTATTTCCCTTCATATACAGTCAATCTCTCTACAAATCAGCAGTCTTTGTTGAAGACTGGTGGAAAAACCATTACTGCAGACCTGCTTGCAGAAGAGAATTGCAAGGAAGTAGAAGAAAGAGAGCATCTGCTAGCACGTAGGCCTATAGCTTCCTCAAATGAAAAAAGACTTAAATGGGAAGTCGAGGGAAACCCTTCAACATGCCAACCAGAAAAGGAGGCAAAACAATAATAAATTAGCAAGATGAACAAGATATTAAGAGAAATTTGCTAAACAGATTTTGAAAGCATCGCAGTTTTTTTAAAATGCTCTTAAACATACCATCCAATTCCCGAATAGCATCCTGTGCATCTCTGCGGTCATCAAAGTCAATAAAAGCATAACCAGGTGGCCTCCTTGCAACCCACACACTGCACAAATAAAATTCACGAGGCAAGTTTATTAGCTAAAATGAATAAAAATAAATTCCGGAAACAATTCATTGTCCTGATGGATGCAGGATACAAAACTTAAAACATAAACAGCATCCTGTTAATAAAGCACTTAGAAAACACTGCCATTCATTCAGAAAAGAATAGTTTATAAACTCCGAAATTCACATCTTCGATGAGACTATACCATTCTACGCAAAACTTTGTCAGCACAGACAGTGACATTGTAAAGTTTACCTAATTTCTCAAAATTACGGAAAACGAATAGCAATATTACGAATTGACGGTGAAGCTACCTTCGGATGACTCCAAATACACGGAATTCATCTTCCAGGTCTCTCTCAGTGACTCTTGAATCCAAGTTACCAACATAAACACGAGACATGGCTTCGGCCTATCAGAAGAACCTGATCAACACACAGACAACACGAATTAAACAAACTATCAGAAATCGTGCAAATTTTGCAACAAAAAGTCACGAACTTCTCTTCCTCTTGAAGAGTAAAAATGAATATGTTTAAGGGAAAAACGAGGCCAGGCTTCAATTCCAGGTAAAGAAAAAATAGACCCTTTGCATGAATCAATAAGATAAAAGATTAAGTGTGAATAAAATGAAACACAAAGACATGAGCTTCTATGGCTTCTTGGGAGCAAGCAAGACACAAAACCTGAATAGTAAAGAAGCGAGATCTAAACCTAAAGCGATGCAATGATGAAGAACAAGAACCAACGAAAAACCCTAGCCTCGGCCGCTTCCCACTCCTAGTTGCCTGGTATTGGTATCGAAGTCAATTTACCAAGACAGGAGAAATATATCACAAAACGTGATATATATATATATACATATATATATATATATATATATATATTGCGTCTTCTTTTTCTATTTAAAAGACATCTTGCTTTTTAAGTTAGGAGCTGTTTGGTACGAAGGAATTGGAGGGAGGGAGGAGATGGAAGGGAAGGGAAAATTTTTAGGACTTATATTTAAAAAAAAATTAAAGAAATGGAGTTATAAAATTTTAATAAAAATAAGATATAAAATAAAAGAATAAAAAAATTAATTAAAATTTTATAACTCCATTTCTCTAATTTTTTTAAATCCGACTTATAAAAATTTTTCCTCCACTCCATTTTCTTCAATTTCCCTCCTACTAAACAAACCCTTATACCCTGTTTGGTATGGTGGAATTGAAGGCATGGAATTGAAATTAGAATTCAATTCTATGAGTTGTACATGTTTGGTACAAAGAAATACTCATGGAATTTAATTCCACATGGAAGCCAAATGGGGTCAATTCCATCAAACTTAATTCCACCCAAATAGCTAAGATTTGCAATTCCATGTCTTCAATTCCAACCTTGCCCTTTCTGTGATGAAACCCAGGTTTAGGAACCCGGATCGGACCGGCCGGTTCGGCCTGGAAACCGGCTAATGGGCGAACTGGCCAGTGAATCGGTCCGGTCCGAGTTCCAATTTTTAAAAAAAAATTATATTTTTCTTTTAGAATTTCATACTATAAGCCTAAAATTTTCAAAGGAGAGGGATTTTTTATTTTTCAATTATAAAGGCATTTTAGTCTTTTCACATATAAATTAGGACTCATTTCCATGATATACCAAACATTTGAAAAAAATAAAATGGTGCGGGTTTTCAGGAGGAGAAGGTTCTAGGCTTCTCTGAATGATGTTTTTTTGGGAAAAAAATTTGAATGACATTTTGGTCTTTTCACCTAAAAATCATATCTCATTTCCATAACATATCAAACATACTTTTACACCTCATTTCCATTTCCATATCCATATCCATTTTAATATCCATATCCATTTTTATTTCCATCAAGATTAATTCCATCATACCAAACGGGCCGTTACAGTATGTCTCTATTTAAGTACCGGAAAATAATCCAATTTAAATATTAAAATTTAAATTCATACCTACAATTTTAATAAATTATTAATGAGGCTACTAGGACCGATAAAAATTATTGAATATTATTAAAAGATTACAACAACCTCCTATAACTAAAAAGGAAAATTAAACGTAGTTAGATGCAACTCATATTTTATTATTTCAACGGTATTTAATTAATATTTTCTCTTTATTTTTAATTAATTTATTTGTTTGATTGATAAAAAAATTAGTTAGTTTGTTTTATGATTGGTTTTTTTTATAAAAAAGACAAATATTTATCTATATATACTATATAATTTTTTTTTAAAAAAACTATACTATTTGTCAAAATAAAATTATATAAATTTGTATATATTCTATATAATCGCAACACATATTTTTGTCCAAAAAAATATTATATAAATATAAGTATAAATCTATATGTGCAATATAATTTTGGAAAAAATACACTTAAATACCACTTGAACTTTAAAATTCAAAATTGGTTTTGTTGATAATAATAATAATGGGATTGACAAAAAGAGTATAGCAATTGATGTAACCCCCTTCCATAATTATATTCAAAATACGCGATTAAAATGAAATAGAGACTAATCATAATCAAAACTAATTTACAATCACATCTTTATGATAAGATTTTCACAAATCCCTTTCAAAATCCCATTCATCTGGTCTTATATTCACAATTCGAATACAATTACTTCACGGAAATAAATCACATTCATATATATATATATATATATCAGAGTGCACAACATAATTCCTGACAAACCCCGGGTTCATACCTTTACTATAGAGTTCACAGAGCACATTCGCCCTTTACAATTTCTCAAACGGGGATTACACAAAATCATTTCCAAATACATATCCGAATACACATTCCAACCTATCCAACCATATATATATACAATTATTCCAACTACAATGATAACCAACTACCAAAATTACAACCCGAGGAAGTCCTCGCTGCCCTTGGTTGCTTGCTCCATCCTCAATCCATCTACCTTATCTAAAATGTTAGTAGGGGAGGGTGAGATTCAAGAGAATCTCAGTAGGAAATAGATACCAATATGCATGCAAGATAAATATTTAATGCATAGCATGCTTGCATTACATAACTCATGCTCACACAATGACAAATCTTCAAGCTCAACGTTTTGAACAACATAATTATGGCCATAGCATAAATTGAAACAGAGCTTTAATCATTCATATATGATTCACATAATCAGGCAAAGCAGTAACATGCATCAATACACTAACACAAATATCAAATACATGCAGAAGAGGTAGGTTCCCTACACTTGTTCTTTGCACGTGTGCTCCAACACCGCTACTCACGATCAAGACGAATATCAAACTCGATAACCAAAGCAAAGACATAGGGTTATTCTCTATTCCAAATCCTTACTTTCATAACACTTAAAATTGGTTATCATCCACGACCTTTAGGTGGCTACTCAAAGCCCAAACACATGTCTAAAAGGTTGGGAAAACTTGACCAGAGACCATCTTTCAAAACTTCAAAACATCATTTTTCAAAGGTTAGCTGCGGCCAGCCCTACCTTGGGCCACGGCCAACAGATAGTCAGAAACTCATGGGCCGCGGTCAGCACTTATGGCCTGCGGTCAGAGATAGGTCAAAAACATTTAGGTCGTGGCTAGCCTCTCATGGGTGGCGACCAGAAGCAGGTCAAAAGGTTTTGGGTCGCGGTCAATCCCTTGGGCTGCTGCCAACCACAGACCTATCCCCTGGCTCATTTTTCAACGACCATAACTTTGGTCACAGAGCTCAAAATGACCAAAACTTTATATCAATGGAAAGTTTGCAATATGAACTACAAATCTGGAAAGTTTCACATCAATTCAATATCATTTGCTATGTCAAAATACCATGCAAAGCTGGTCACTTGCACAGCATTTTACGCTTGGCCAAAACCAGAATTTCCAGATTTTACACAATGACTTTCAATGGTTCCATTTTCACATCAAACACCATTCCCACATAAAATTTAACAAGGAATCCATTGAAAACACCAAATTAACCAAATTCAACTCACATTGACATGTTACACCACAACCACATGATGTCACACAATGTCACATTTCAAACCTCAACATTGCAATTCTTTCCATTCAAATTCAAAACCAATTCCAGTGGCACCAAAACACAATATGACACCATTGTGACCACAATGCACAAACTAATTCTCCATTTCTAAAATCACACACAAATCAGGGCAAATTCCACAATTCTCAAAACTTAACCAATAACCACAAAACTTAGGTCAAAATGCTTCAAATACTCACATCTTCATCTTCCCAAGGCCAATTCTTTGATTCCTCCAACTTCAAGTTTCCTTAAGCTCTCAAAACATCTTCTTTCACAAATCTAAAACCATAGCAATGAAACTCTCATAACTAGAAACAACATTATAGAAGAGTGTTTAAGCATAAGAAGACACCCAAGCAAGCCAAAAACTCACCTCAAGGTTTCTCTTTCATCCTTGAATTTGGACGAACATGGAGGATGAAGAGAGAGATGAAGATGATGAAGAAGGCAGATTTTTGGCCCTTCAATGCTCCCTTGGTTGACCTAAATAGAAGAGAGGAGAGAGGAATAAGCTTTGACACTATGACCCAATCCAAGGGCTCATATTGTGTCAAGTGTCAAGATCTTGTTACATCTCCATGAGTTCACATGAGCTCAAACACATGGGATTCCATCCTTTTAATCTCGTAACAATCAATCTCAACCATTGATCTTTGAGTTACCAAGGAGCTTCTTTTTCAGTAACTGATCAATTGATCGATAACTTTTTCGTTTTGTCCCTGATTATGGCAACTCTCACTGAATCACCACCAAACACATATGTTCTTCAAAATTCACCATTTTACTTTCTTTAATACCCCAAAGATATAAGAATCATTAGGGAATAAATTTGGGCTGCTGCTAAACCGGGGCTTAGCAGTCCACTTATTTCAGGCGTATTCTCTAGCCTCAAATCTCAAAATTCAAGATATTACAATTGACAACTCAAGTTTTTGAAAAATCACTAATTTAGGATTTTGAAATTCAAGTGATATTTATTTGTCTTTTTTCCTATATTTTTTTAAAAAAATGTACTATTTTCCAACAAATATTTTGGAAAAAATACACTTAAATACCACTTGAACTTCAAAATTTTAAATTGGTTTTGTTGACAATAAGAGTAATGAAATTGATAAAAAGAGTATAGCAATTGACAATCCAGATTTTTGGGAAATCACTGATTTGAGATTTTGAAGATTAAGTGGTATTTATTTGTCTTTTTCCCAAATATTTTTGTTCAACTAAGATAAACCTTCACATGCGGTGGTTGGGGAATTTCACTTGCTCCATTTCTCTATCATTGATCCTATATGCAAGACAAAGAAATCAATTGTTCATGTTTCTAAAGAAAATTAATGAACATTGATGTGCCTATTCTATTTTTGAGTCACATATTAAATCATGAATTAAATTTTGTTGATTTTTGATTAATATGCTAATAATCATAACTAAAAATAAAATAATAAAGAGAGCATTAAATTACCGACATAGGTGATTTGAGATAAAAGAGATGATTTTGAAGGGGCAACGTGGTCATTTAACAACATTCAAAAATCCCTAATTTAGCCTCTAGCTTGATCAAGAATTTGGTAAAAATGGAGGCATAAATTTAGATTTTGATAGTTTAACTGGATTTATATGGGATTCCTTAAAAATACTTTAGGGAAATATTACTAGTATTAAATATCCCCCGACCACGTCTCTTCGTTGCCCTGAAAAGTTCCCTCAAACCGAGATCGTATCATAGTCATAACATAAAGTATTTTTAATTTAATTAATTAGTTAATCTATTGTTATTGTGTATATTATTATGTACATATAAAAGGAGATAAAATAAAATTAAAAAAATAAACTTTCTAAATGGATATAATTTGATTTTTATTTCTAATTATGAAAGTTAGACTTTTGCCGCCTTTGTTCAATATTTATAAAGTTGAAATTGGCGTTATCGTCGTTACCCTTATCCTGTTTATTTGAAAGGTAGAGTGCTTACAATAATATTGATATTAATTTCCTTATATATAAAATTGGGCTTCATAATAAGATTCTAGATTAAGAGAGTATTTTAATTTAATTAATATCCATTAAGATAAATCTCATGCAGTTTAAGATTCTTGTGAAGGATATTTTCTTTTTGATGTACCTAAAAAGGAATCGAGTTACCATGCTTTTAATATAAATGGTTTCTTTAATTTATTTTAGTTTGTTTAATGAAAGACATGATCGGAAAAGTAGGATTGTGGGAGGTAAGGGAATGCTGAAACCAAATTAAAGGTTTAGAAATATATGGTCGAACAATAGTGCACGTGTTTATAAAGCAATGTCCGTGTTTTCACTTTCTCATATTCATTTGTCACAATGTCATGCTACTATTATCTGTAATCTTCAACTCCTACTTACACCAGACTTATTTCTTTCTCCTTCTTCTTCTTCTGATAGAATAATGATAAGGAACAGACATGGTTGTCAAACCACGGACATATGAATTAGAGGTGGTAATACAGGCTAGGCCGCGAGCTATGGCGGAGCGGGCTGGTGTAGCCCGCCCCCCAAAGCCAGCCCAAGCCCGTTTAGGCAGGTTGGCAAATTTTTTTTTAAAAAAAATTCACGTTTTTTTAAAAAAGTTTACTCTCTTTCTCTTTCATCCTATCATATCACACTTCTTCTTTTTTTTATATATTTGTATTATGAAGCCAATTCCATTCTACTTTCATTTTTTTTATCTATTCATATCACAAAACTATATAAACACATCTTAAATTTAATAATAGTAGAATAAATAAATATAATATGAAAATAAATGTCAAATAAAAAATATGAGAAATTAATTAAACACATTATCAAAGAAAAGAAGATAAGGGAGAGACTTAAGTGCATTTGAGGGGAGAAAAAAAATTAAACATACGGGCCAGCCCACATCAACCCGTGGGCTAAACGGGCCACCATTTCAGCAGCCCGAGCCCATTTATTTTGGACGGGCTGGTGGGTCGGCCCGAATTACCGACTCTAATATAAACCCAATCTTTTAAACAAAACCAACATAATGTATTTTAAATTAAAACTTCACCTAAATATATAATGTTTGGCGAGCTAATATTGGTGTTACGATTTTTTTAAAAAAAGAAAAATAAATTATTGCTATCTTCATCCTACATTTTGCTTCCAGAACCTGAAAGAATGAAAAACAAACTGGAAATTGAAAATGAACCGTTTCAAACTTTCAATGCCTTACACTAGTACTCCCTCTGGTCCTAATTATAAGATAAAGTTGACTTTCTTGGAGAAATTAAGGAAACAAATTAAATTACTTTAGAGTTTTTATATTTTTAGTATCTTTAGACTATATATTAGTTTATTAGTCAAATTAATTAGTTTAAAGAAAAAAATAAAAATATAAACACTCTAAAGTAATTAAATTGGCTTTCTTAATTTCTTCAAAAAAGTCAACTTTATCTTACTTTATCTTACAATTAGGACGAGTATAATGATGTCATGACCAATAGATTGGAACATTCATAATGAAGCTAAGATTGATATGATGATACAAAAAGAATGGGCTGCTTTGAAATTTCTCAAGGCACAAAGACGCCAAAATCAAAGATCCAAAGAACAAAAGAATCGTCATCTCCTAAACCTATATCATATCATACAATATGCTATCAATACGTCCCATGACTTCTTCGAGGAACAATCTCATGATTGTTATTTAATCAAAGGTGAAACTATCAGGCTCTTCGTTCATTTCCCAAATTCACCTTTTCTTCAATGTTGTTTGCAGTCTGCACCTTTTCCAGCATCTGTATCTCCATTCATTCATAACAGAATTTTGCAGATAATAGTCTGACAACCACAAC